>JAABKJ010003221.1:0-26349 GCA_011634705.1 Andricus grossulariae
CTCATCCTCTCATCCTCTCATCCTCTCATCCTCTCATCCTCTCATCCTCTCATCCTCTCATCCTCTCATCCTCTCATCCTCTCATTCTCTCATCCTCTCATCCTCTCATCCTCTCATTCTCTCATCCTCTCATCCTCTCATCCTCTCATCCTCTCATACTCTAATCCTATAATCCTATAATCCTTTAATCCTCTACTCCTCTACTCCTCTATTCCTTTTGCCACTCCCCATACATCCCCTACCGACAATTTCCTCACTCTTATTCCCCTCATTTTACTTCCCCTTCATTTCCTTACTTCTCTTCACTTTGTTAATTCCCCTAACTTTCACTATTTCCCACCTCTCACTACCCCTCACTTTCTCTCTTCCCCGCTTTCATTTCCCATACTTACCCTTTCCCCAAGTCCCCTCACTTCCCCTCTCGAGGAGAAAGTACGATACGCGGGGAATGGACAGACACTCGACCGAAGATATAGGGGCTTTTTCTCAGGGTTATGAAACCCTAAAAACATTTAAAATTACGTAATTTTGAACTATAAGCATTCCAGATTAATGAATCTTCGATTGTTAATCTTAAAAGTGGAAGAATTTTGAATTGAAAATCGTTTTAATGGACGAATTTTTAATTATAGGTTTTCAAAATTGAACTATAAAAAAAATCGGTCAAAATTAGATAACTTAGAGTTTGTTTCTATGTATCCCGAAATTTCGGTACAAATGGCCGATTCAAATATCTGGACTATTTCTCAAAAAATGTCCGTATAAATAGCCGATTCTACTGTCTCTGAATAGCTCGGAGTTATCACCTAGCTATTAATAAGAAAAATTTTGTTCCATATAAAATTGTATTTTTATAAATTTATACTAAAATTAAAATGTCGAATATTCTAGTTCGAATCAATTTAAGTAAAAAAGTAATAATGTGTAATTAAAATGACATAAAATGTCTATAAGGAAAAATGCGATACAAAAATAATAGATTTTTTATGTTCTTTTTCTTCCAAGTTATTGTTTAATAGAAATTTGCTATTGATCACGAAATTTCGTGATTGATAGCCAATTCAAGGATTTCGGCTATTTATCACGTAATTTCATGATTGATAGCCGATTTACGGATCTGGGCTATTCATCAGGAAATGTCCGCATAAATAGCCGATTAAATGATCTGGACTATTTATTCCGGAATTTCAGACTGAATAGCTCGGAGTTCTCACCCAGCTATTAATATGGAAATATCCAATGTTAATCCATATAAAAAATGGTATTTTTATGCATTTATATTAAAGTTAAAACGTTGAATATTCTAGTTTGAATAATTTGAGTCAAAAAGGTAATAATGTCTAATAAAAAGAACACAAAATGTCCATGGGCAGAAGTTCAACGAAAAAAAATACATTTCTTACGTTTTCTTTTATTAAAAATTATTGTTATTGTAAACTTATTTGACTTGAGTAATTTTTTTTAAATTGTTGTGAAAAATGAAAATTTTCAGTACGAAGAGCCCAACTGAAATCCCAAAAATATTCATCCTGAAATTTCGGTATGAATAGTCGATTCAACGATCTGAGTTAACCATCACAAAATTTCGTTTATAATAGCTGATTTAAGGATTTGGGCTATTATTCACGAAATTTCCTGATTAATAAACACTGCCTAATTTAAAATATGAATATGAAAGACTGGATAAATTTCAATTCTACATTTTTGAGGTTGAAAAATTTTCAATTGTAACTCTTCAAAATTGCTGAAATATAAATCTCTAAAATTAAGGACTTTTTAATTGGGAAAATTTACGATAAAAAATTATGCAAGTATTAAGTTTTACAATTTTAAAAGTTGAAAAATTTTCCATTGTAAATCTTCAAACTTGAACTACATATCCTAAAAAAACCTTCAAAATGATATCATTTGAAACTTTAAGTATTCCAAAACAATGAATCTGCAATTTTAAATCTAAAAAAATAAATATCGCTAATATTAAAGAATTTTTCATTGTTAATTTTTGAATAAAAAATTATGCAAATTCTAAGTTTTACAATTAAAAATTCTGTGATTCTGATACTTCAGATTTGCAATTTTATCTATTTGAACGATTCAGAATCAAAAAGTCTTGACTTTTCAAATACAAAATCATCCAAAATTAAGAATTTTGATTTATGGATCTTTCAAATTGAAATTTTTTTATTCTGAACCTTTAAAATAGAAAAATCAAAAATAGCATTCTAAACTAAACATTTTAAAATTATATGAATTGAGAATTGAAGAATCTTCAATTGCAAATTTTTAAGTCAGACCCATTCGAAAACGATTTTCATAATTTTAAATTATATGTATTTAAAATTAATCAAGTTGGCATGTTTTTAATCGTAAGTATCATCGAAATGGATCAGTTTCGGAAAAATAAAAAAAATTAGTCAATCGAAAATGGAAAACATCAAAACGAGCATCGAAAAGAAGCAGAATTTTAGATTCATTCAGAAAAATATTTGTTTTAAATTAAAAAACCGTTTCTTCACCAATTTTTTTTTATTTTACCAACAATCACTTAAAAACGAAGAAAATGAATCCAAATTCCACTATATAAAGTATTTTCAAGTTAGTCGAAAAGTTATTTTTTTACTACCTTCATTATGAAGTTTAAAAATCAAAATAATTAAGATAATAATTCACAAAAACTTAATTCAAAAAGAAATGAGCATCAGTTAAATTAAGATTTTTCAGTCATCATTTGTATTTTTACCCAGAAAATATAAAAAATTGTTACAGGAAAAAATTAATTTTCAAGCCAAAAGGACGAATTTTCCACAAAAGAGTTAAATTTTCAACGAAAAAGTTAATTTTTGACCAAATTGGTACTTTCTACCAAAATACTTAAATTTATAAGAAAATATATCAATTTTCAACCAAATGGTTGAATTTTTATACAAAAAGATATAAATGCTCATCAAAAAAGTTTATTTTCAACCAAATAGTTGGATTTACTACCATTTTCAAACCAAAAAGGCTAATTTTCAACAAAACAGTTAAATTTACAACAAAAAAGTAAATTTTCAACCAAATGGTTGAATTTTCTAACATTTTCAGACCAAAGACGAATTTTCTACAAAAGAGTTAAATTTCCAACAAAAAGTTAATTTTCAACAAAAATAGATGAATTCTCAACAAAAAATACAATAGTAGTTGATATTATGTCAATAAAAAAAGATTTTAATTTGAAATCAAACACAGTTTAATTCAATGGAAAAAAAAGAATTTTCAACCAAATGAGATTAATATTCTATCTAAATAGTTAAATTTTCAATCAAAATACATTAAATTTTTTTACCCGAAGAGATCAATTTTGAAACGACAAATTAGTATGTTGAAACAAGACATAAAAAATTCTTCATTTTCGACGTATTTAGAAATAAAACTAAAAGTTATAATTATTTGGTATAATTCGGTGAAATAAGTGTCGTTTAATTTCCTTTGAAATGATTCAGTGGGAATTTTTCACTTTTTTTAGGAGGAATAGGTACTGCAAATTTTCAACCAAAAATGGAAAAGTTAAATTTTCAGAAAAAAAATTATTTTTCAGTAAAAAAAAGGAGATTTTCAACAAAATAGGCAAACATTCAACCCAGAAGATGAATTTTCAACTAAAAATCATAAATCTGCAACCAAAACACAAATGAGTTTTTAACAATTAATAATTAATTTTCAACAAAGTAGTTCAACTTTCAACCCAGAAGTAGAATTTCCCAATCAAAAAGACGAATTTTCGACAAATAAAGATTTTTTAGTCGAAAATGAAAAAAAAACAGTTCATCTAAATTGTTGAATTTTCAAAACAAAACATTCTCAACCAAACATGGAACAGTTAAATCTTTAGTTAAAAAAAAATGTAACGAAAAAAAAAATTCAACAAAGGAGTTAAATTTTCAACTAAAGGGATGGATTGAAAAAAAAGACAACAGTAGATATTAGAACCCGAAAAATTTTTATTTTGCAATAAAAAACAGTTGAATTCAAACGAATTTTAAACAAAAAAGGCGAATTTTCAAATAAAATAGTTGAATCCTCAACCAAGGAAAATTAATTTTCTACCAAACAGTTGCATTTTTAATTTTTTAGATTAAATTTATACCGAAAGACATGAATCGCTGAACTGAGAAGACGAATTTTCAAACAATATATTTGAATTTTCAACCAAAAAAGGTTGCAGTTGAATTTTCAACACTAATATATGAATTTTCGATAAATTTCAGATAAATAAATTGGAATTCGAAAGCTTTAGTAGTTCAACCAATGTAAATGCCAGATTGAAACTTTATGAACTATTGTCAATTTTCAAATAATTTCAAATTAATAGATTGATAATTAAACGCTTATACTGAATTTAAAATTCCATTTTAAATATTGTTTCAGTTTGAAATATTCCATTTTTAACACACAATTTGAAATTATTTAATTAAAAAAAGAAAATTTATTGAATATTTAGCAATCTTTCAATCAATCTTAAAAACTAAAAAATTTAACACTGAATTGTATCAAATAGAAAGCTTTTGAGTGTTTAAATTTTAGAGTGCTAAATTTAAACATTAAACGTTACAGTTCTAATTGTTCTATTTGAAAAATTATTAATCTGAAGGTGAAAGTTTTGAATTTTCATGTATGAATAACATTTGGAAAATTAATAATTGTTTTGGCAGTTTTTTCTCTGAGTGCGATATTTTTATTTTTCGTTTAATCTGTCGTCAAATCAAAACATTTTTCTACAAAATACTATAATTTATGAATGGTGCCTTTTGTATAAGGATTTTGAGCTTTTCCAAATAAAATACTAAAGCTTCGCACAGGTTGGAAATTTTGTACCTAAATAGGAACATGATCTGTTAATACTCTGCAGGACTTTCGTTTGGATGTTTTCCAAGTTTGGCGTTTTATACGAGTCGAGATTAAAATTCACCCTCCGTTGCTTTGCGACACCCCTAAATATTAACTGATTACGGACTGCTTTTTGCCCCTGCTCGTAAAAAAGGATTAAAAAAAGATTAACGGCTAAAGTTATGAATACGAGTACTTCCTGGGCTATGACGAAGTTTGTATCGTGATCTTTGAGGAGGAATATTTTTTTAAGACTTTTAAAATTTGGATTAGGGAAATTAATCTAACGACCTTTTACCCTTCAGGAACTATTTCAAGATCGATTTAATTACTGGCGATGCCCATTTAGGGATTACATCTTTTTTCAGCATAAAGGAAAACTTCTTTCATTTTCGGGACATTGAAGCCAAGCTGTTTCCCCGACGAAAATCGGTCAACCTCCCGTTTTTTATGGTGGTCCAGAGAAAATGTGAAAGAAATGAGACTGAAAGTTGTTTCGAAGTTTCTTTATTAGATCCTGAATGTCCATTGATCCAAACATGGGACGAACAAATGCCTCCTTTGATGTTCGCGCGAGCATTTATAATATAATAGGAGAGAAATCCTGGGATTTTTCGATTTTTTTTTATAGAAATCGTACTTTTCCATAAAAAATAAGTTTTTCTGATTTTGTTCAGAATCGTCAATATGAGAGAAATCAGATTGAAACTCAACATTGCTCTTCACTATCAGCTATAGAATACAAATAAATAATAATTTTCCCAATATCACCCAAATAAGTCTATTTCATAGAGTCCCAAAAAAACCCCATAAGTGAAAAATTGGATTTCGCGCGCTTTTGACGCTAATTATGATATTTTGCGGGTTTTTTTCGATACATATTGTTTCTGATACATAAAATACTACTTTATACTGATAATTAAATGTTTGAGTAAATTGTTGAAACAATTTATCATTGTTATTAGCAATTTTTCTCTCGAAATAGAGTTAGAAAGTCGCAGTTTTCCCCTAATTTTTCAACTTGTTTTCAACCTTTCAGTCCTTTATTTACCAGTTTTCATCATCTCTAATTTCTCCTCACTTCTACTTCCCTCATTTTCCATTCCCTTATTTCATCTACTTCCCCTCTCCCTATTTCCCCTAATATCTCAAGTTTCTCCTTTCCTCATTTCCCCTCATTTCCTCTAATTTACCTACCCTCATTTCCCGTTCTTCCTCTCTCCTAATTTTCCTTTCTTCCTCTTTCCTAATATTTCCTTCTTCCTCTCTCTTAATTTTCCTTTACTTCTCCTACTTCCCTTCCTTTATACCCACTTCTTCCTGTCCTCATTTCTCCTCACTTCCCTCACTTTTCCTCCCCTTATTTTCCCTAACTTCTTCTGCTTCCATAGGTTCCCCTTCCCTAATTTTTCCTAACTTTCTTTAATTTCTCTACCAATTATTTCCCCCAACTTCTCACTTTCCCTTATTTCTTTTCCCCTTCATCCTCTCTCCCTATTTTGCCTCATTTCACTTACATCCCTTATTTTTTCATCATTTATATCTACTCTTCCCCTCCTAATTTCTCACTACTTGCCTCACTTGCCTCACTTTCCCTCCCCTTATTGCCCCTTCTGCCCCTATCCTAATTTTTCCTCACTTTGCCTCCCCTTATTTCCCCCAACTCCTCACTTTTCCTACTCCTCCACCCCTAATTTCTTCTTATTTTTTCTCGTTCCCATTCCTTTCTTTTCCCTCACCTACTCTACTTTCCCCATATTTATTTTCCCTCACTTCTCCTGTTTTGCCTCCCCTAATTTCTCCTCATTGTCCTCACTCAACCTCCTCTGATTTTCCCAACTTCAACTCCCTTGATTGCCCTTCATTTCCTCTACTCACTCTTCTCCAATTTTCCCTTACTTCTCCCACTTACCTACCCTTATTTCTATTCACTTTCCCTACTTTCCCTTCTCTCATTTCCCATCACTTCCCCTACTTCCCCACCCTTCATTTTCTCTTATTCTCCCTAACTTCTCCTACTTTTACTCTCCGCATGTCCCTTACTTCCTTCACACACCCTTCCCTTATTTCCCCTCACTTCAAAATTTTCTCCTGCCCTTATTTCCCATTTTTCATCTTCTCTAATTTCTCCTCACTTTTACTTCACTAATTTTCCGTTCCCTTATTTCATCTACTTCTCCTCTCCTTATTTCACCTGAATTTTTCAAGTTTCTCCTTTCCTCATTTCCCCTCATTTCCTTTCATTCAACTCCCCTTACTTGGCTTCTTACTCTCTTGTACTTTTCCCTCATTTGTCCTACTTCCCCTACTTTACTCCCACTTCTTCTTGTCCTAATTTCTCCTTACTTTCCTCACTTTCACTCCCCCGATTTTCCCTAAGTTCTCCTGCTACTTCTTCTTCTCCTTCCCTTATGTTTCCTAAGTTTCCTTACGTTCTCTACCCCTTATTTCCCCTAACTTCTCACTTTCCCTTTTTTTCACTTCCCTAATTTCTCCCCACTTCTCCTATTTCCTTTACATTACCTTCCCTTATTCTACCTACTTCTCCTCTCCCTATTTTCCCTTAACATCTTAAGTTTCTTCTTACCTTATTTCCTCTAAATTACTCTTTCTCAATTCCCACTTTTTTATCTCTTTTTATTTTCCCTCATTTCTCCCACTTCCCTTATTTTTTCTCCTCTTATATACACTGCTTCCCCTCCTAATTTCTCCTCACTTGCCTCACCTTGCGTCCCCTCATTTCCCCTTTCTTCTCCTACGTCTCCTGCTTTATCTTCCCTAATTTCCCCTCACTTCCACACCCCTTGTTTCCCCTGACTCTTTACTTTCTCTACATGCCCTCTCGTAATTTCTGCTTACATTTCCTACTTGCCCTTCCTTTATTTTCCCTCACCTACTCTGCTTTTCATTTATTTATTTTCCCTCGCTTCTCCTGTTTTGCCTCCCCTAATTTGTCCTCATTGTCCTCACTTAACCTCCTCTCATTTTCCCAAGTTCACCTCCCTTCATTTCCCTTAATTTCCCGTACTTACTTTCCTCCGATTTGGCCTTACTTCTCCTAGTTCCCCACCCTTATTTTTATTTACTTCCCCTACTTTCCCTTCTCTCATTCCCCATCACTTCTCCTACTTCCCCACCCTTCATTTTCTCTTACTTTTCCTAACTTCTCCTAGTTCCCCTCTCCTCATGTCACTCACTTCCTTTACACATCCTTCCCTTATTTCCCCTCACTTCTTATTTTTCTTCTACCCTCATTTCCCATTTTTCATCTTCTCTAATTTCTCCTCACTTCTACTTCCCTAACTTTTCGTTTCCTTATTTCATCTACTTCTCCTCTCCCTTCTTCCCCTAATATCTCAAGTTTCTCCTTTTCTCATTTTCCTTCATTTTTTCTGATTCACCTCCCCTCTTTTCCTCTTTTCCTCTTATTCCTCTTATTCCTCTCTCTTAATTTCCTCTCACTTCTCCTATTTCCCTTCCTTTATTCCCACTTCTTTGCATCCTCACTTCTCCTCACTTCCCTCAATTTCCCTACTGTTATTTCCCCTAAGTTCTCCTGCTTCCCTGAATTCCCCTTTTCTAATTTTGTCTAAATTTCCTCACTCGTTCTACCCCTTATTTCCCCTAACTTCTCACGTTCTCTTTTTTCTCTTCCCTTATTTCTTCTCACTTCTCCTACTTCCCTTAGTTTCCCTTCCCTTATTTCAACTACTTCTCCTCTTCTTATTTTTTCTAACATCTCAAGTTTCTCCTTGCATTCTTCTGCTATATCCACGTTTTCTCCTCCAATTTCCCCTTACTTCTCCTACTTCCCCACCTTTATTTTTATTCACTTCTCCTACTTCCCCAACCTTCATTTTCCCTCGCTTGACCTGATTTCCCCTACTTCCCCTTTCATCATTTCATCTAATTCACGTTCTCTTACTTCCCATTCTTCCTCTCTCTTAATTTTTACTTACTTCTTCTACTTCCCTTCCTTTATGCCTATTCTTTCCGTACTCATATCTCCTCATTTCCCTCACTGTCCCTCGCCTTATTTCCCCTAAGTTCTACTGCTTCCTCTACTTCCCCTTCCCTAATTTTGCCTAACTCTCCGCACTTTCTCTATCCCTTATTCCCCCTAACTGCTCACTTTCTATTTTTCCTTTTCCCTAATTTCTCCTGACTTCTCCTACTTGCTTTGCTTTCCCTTCCCTTATTTCACGTACTTCTCCTCTCCTTATTTCCCCTGACATCTGAAGTCTCTCCTTTCTTCATTTCCTCTAATTCACCTCTTCTTATTTCCCCTTCTTCCTCCCTCCATATTTTCTCTCATTCCTCCTACTTCCTTCATTTTTTCTTCTCTTATATACACTTCTTCCCCTTGCAATTTCTCACCACTTACCACACTTTCCCTCCCCTTATTTCATCTACTTCTTCTCTCCCTATTTCCCCTAATATCTCAAGTTTCTTCTTTCCACATTTCCTCTAATTCACCCCCCCCCCCCCTCTTCCTCATTTCCCTTATTTCTATCCTCCAATTTCCATTTACTTCTCCTACTTGCACACCTTTATTTTCATTCCCTTTCCCTACTTTCCTTCTCTTATTCCACATCACTTACCCTAATTCTCCACCCTTCATTTTCTCTTACTTCTCCTAACTTCTCCCCATGTCCCTCACTTCTCTTACACACCCTTTCCTTATTTCCCCTTACTTCTCATGTTTCTTCTGCCCTTATTTTCAATTTTTCATCTTTTATAATTTCTCGTCACTTATACTTCCCTAATTTTCCGTTCCCTTATTTCATTCACTTCTCCTCCCTCTATTTCGCCTAATATCTCAAGTTTCTTCTCTCCTCATTTCCCCTCAATTCCTCTGAATCACTTCCCCTCATTTCCCCTTCTTTCTCTCTCCTAATTGTCCCTTCACTTCTTCTACTTCCCTTTCTTAATTCCCACTTCTTCTCGTTCTCATTTCTCCTCACTTTCCTCGCATTCCCTCTCTTAATTCCCCTTACTTCTCCTGCTTCCTCTACTTCCCCTTTCCTAATCTTGCCTTACTTTCCTTATTTTCTCTTTCCCACATTTCCCCTAACTTCTCACTTTCCCTTTCTTTCTCCCCTAATTTCTTCTCACCTCTTCTACTCCCCTTACTTTACCTTCCCTTATTTCACCTACTTCTCCTCTCCTTTTTTCACCTAACATCTTAAGTTTCTCCTTTCCTCATTTCCTCTGACTCACCTTTCCTAATTTCCCCTTCTTCCTATCTCCTCATTTTCCGTCATTTCTCCTATTTCCTTATTTTTTATTTTTTCAGATCCACATCTTTCCCTCCTTATTTCTCCTCGCTTGTCTCACATTTCGTCCCCTTATTTCCCCTTTCTTCTCCTACTTTCCCTGCTTTTCCTATCCTAATTTTTCCTCACTTTCCCTCCCCTTACTTCCCCTAACTCTTCACTTACCCTACTTCCTCTCCCCTAATTTCTCCTTACTTTTCCTACTTGCCCTTCCTTTATTTTCCCTCACCTACTCTGCTTTTCATTTATTTATTTTCCCTCGCTTCTACTGTTTTGCCTCCCCTAATTTCCCCTCAGTGTCCCTACTTAACCTCCTGTCATTTTCGCTACTTCACCTATCTTAATTTTCCCTAATTTCTCGTACTTACTTTTCTCCGATTTCGCCTTACTTCTCGTGGCTCCCCATCCTTATTTTAAGTTACTTTCCCTACTTCCCCTTCTCTCATTCCTCATCACTTCTCCTACTTCCCCACTTTTCATTTTCACATGCTTTCCCCAACTTCTCCTAGTTCCCCTCTCCTCATGTCCCTCACTTCCTCTACACACCATTTCCTTATTTCCCCTTGATTCTTATTTTTCTTCGACCCTTATTTCCCATTTTTCATCTTCTCTAATTTCTCCTCACTTCTACTTCCCTAACTTTCTGTTCTCTTAATTCATCTATTTCTTCTCTCTCCATTTCCCCTAATATCTCAAATTTCTCCTTTCTTTATTTTCCCTCATTTCCTCTAATTCAGCTCACCTTATTTCCTCTTATTCCTCTCTCCTAATTTCCTCTCACTTCTCCTATTTCCCTTCCTTTAACCCCACTCCTTACCATCCTCATTTCTCCTCACTCCACTCAATTTCCCTTCACTTTATTTCTCCTAAGTTCTCCTGCTTTCCCTACTTCCCCTTCCCCAATTTTTCCTAACTACCCTTACTTTCTCTATCCCTTATTTCTCCTAACTACTCCTTTTTTGCTTCCCTAATTTCTCCGCACTTCTTCTACTTTCCTTACTGTTCCTTCCCTAATTTCACCTACTTCTCCTCTCCTTATTTTCCCTAACATCCTAAGTTTCTCCTTTTTTAATTTCCTTTAATTCACCTTTTCTCATTTCCCCTTCTTCTTTCTCCTTATATTCTCTCATTTCTTCTACTCCCCTTTTTTTTCTCCTTTTGTATCCACTTCTTTTCTCCTTTATTCCCACTTCTTCCTGTCCTCATTTCCCCTCACTTCCCTCAATTTCCCTCCCCGCATATCCACTAAGTTCTCCTTCTTTTCCTAATTGCGCTTGCCTAATTTTTCCTAATTTTGCTCACTTTCTTCACCCGACATTTCCCCTAACTTCTCACTTTTCCTTTTTCCTCTTCCCTAATTTCTCCTCAATTCTCCCACTTTTCTTACTTATTTTTCCCTTATTTCATCTACTTTTCCTCTCCCTGTTTCCCCTAAAATCTCAAGTATCTCTCATCCTCATTTCTCCTCACTTCACTCAATTTCCCTTCCCTCATTTCTTCTCAGTTCTCCTGCTTTCCCTACTTCCTCTTCTCTCATTTTTTCTAACTTTCCTTACTTTCTCTGCCCCTCATTTCCCCTAACTTTTCACTTCCCCTTTTTCGACTTCCCTAGTTTCTCCTCACTTCTCCTACTTTCCTTACTTTCCCTTCCCTTATTTCACCTAATTCTCCTGCGATTATTTCCTCTAACACCTCAAGTTTCTCCTTTCTTCATTTCCCCTTCTTCCTTTCTCCTTATTTTTCCTCATTACTCCTACTCCCTTCATTTTTTCTTTCTTTATATCCACTTATCCTCCTAATTGCTCCTTACTTGCCTCACTTCCCCTACCCTTATTTCCCCTAGCACCTCACTTTCCCTACTTCCCCTCCCCTAATTTCTCCTTACTTTTCATACTTCACCTTCCTTCATTATCCCTCACCTACTCTACTTTCCCTTTATTTATTTCTCCTCACTTTTCCTGTTTTGCCTCCCCTAATTCCCCCTTATTGTCTTTACTTAACCTTATTTCATTTTCCCTACTTCACCTCCCTTAATTTCCTTTCATATCCCGTACTTTCTTTCCCATAATTTCCCCTTACTTCTCCTACTTCTCCAGCCTTATTTATATTCACTTCCCCTACTTCCTCACCCTTCAGTTTCTCTTCCTTTCTCTAATTATTCTACTTCCCTTCACCTACTTCTTCTACCTCCCTTCCCCTCATTTCCCTGACAGGTTCTTTATTTCGTATCCCCTCGTTTCCTCCAACTGCTCCTCCTTGGAAAAAATTACGACGGACGGACATATGGACGGAAGGACGGACACCTGATCGTGTCCTGAAGAACATCGTGGTAAAATAAAGAACTTTGAATAAGTCACCGGAAAGTTGAATTAGGAACTAGGAATTGTGGACCGGAAATAAAATTAGGGACATGAATTTATGAGCCATAAAGCAGAAAATAAATACTCTTCGGTGAAATAAGATTGAAGCGGGCGGCTGTGGGGTAATAAATTCTGAGGCGTAAGTTCGATACGAGTGAGAACCGTCGCTACGTGGGAGGGCATTATTCCGCCAGGTTGTGAAGAGGGTTGAGAAGGGAGGAGGGAAATGTGGACAATGGTAAGGGTTGGAATCTAATAAAGAATAAGGATGGACCCTCGCTCAAAGTATATCTACCGTTCCAGAGCCGGGTCGGCCGAAAGGCATTTGCACATTCGTCCTTCCCTCCTTAGAGTCACTCGAATATCCTACTACAGGATGTGATCGTTCACCCCTAAACCATCAATGACAATCGAAAAACAAGGGTGGGAAAATATTTTCTTCGCCCTTTTTCATCGCTTTCATTTTTTTCCTTGCAAAAGATTCTTAGGCCTCCTAGAAGTAATTACAAAATTCATAACTTCTTCAACAGAAGCGGATTTAGGGGGGCTGGCGAATCCGGTGATTCCCCCCCCCCCAGGATTTCTTTTTACTTATATTCACTTTTTTCTTTTTCACTGGGAAAGGGAGAAAAATTACATATTTTGGGTTGGAAAATTCTAATAAAATCTTGCTTGGTTGAATATTAAACTATTTTTTTTGAAAATTTATATTTGTGGTTGACAAATCCATCTCTTTGGTTGAAAATTTAAGTAATTTGTTTAAAATTGATCTTTTTACGATTTTAATTAATTCTTTGAACCTGAAATGTAACTTTTCAATTTATCGTTGAAAATTGATCTTTTTTGAGCTAAAAATTTGTCTTTTTTGGTACAAAACTAATCTTTTTGGTTTGAATGTTCTTCTTTTTGGTTTCAAATGCAACAGTTTAGTTGAAAATAAACTTTTTTGATGAAAAATCACACCTTTGGGTTAAAAAGTCAATCGATTTATAGAAAATTCGTCTTTCAGCTTGAATGTTTCACAATTTGGATAAAATTTTTAAAATCTTTTTTGACTGAAAATATTTATTTGTTAAAAATTCGCCTTTTTGGGTCAAAAATTCATTATTTTCGTTCAAAATTAATTTACTAGGTCCAAAAGTGAGCCATATTATATGACAATTTTTTTTATTAATTTTTTTAAATTAATTTGTTTAACTGGAAGTTTTTATTTCACATTTTTGGTTGAAAATTGATCTATGTGAGTTAAAAAATTAACTATTTTGTTTTAAAATTTACCTTTTTGGTTTTAAAATTTACAAATTTTGTTGATTTTTTTTTTTCTGAATATCAACGCATATATTTTTTGTTGAGAAGTTCACTATTTTCTTTTTTACTGTGAAAGGGAGAAAAATTACGAATGTTGGTGTTGAAAATTCCATTAAAATGTTGATTGGTTGAAAATAAAAATATTTTTTTGAAAATTCATATTTTTGGTTTAAAAATCCATCATTTTAGTTGAAAATCTACCTCTTTGATTGAAAATTTAACTATATTGTTTAAAATTTGTCATTTTACCATTGAAATTAATTTTTTGAAACTAAAATGTAACTTTTCCATTCATCGTTGAAAATTTATCTTTTTTGAGCTGAAAATTTTTCCTTTTTGGTACAAAACTAATCTTTTTGGTTTTAAAGTTCTTCTTTTTGGTTAAAAATACAACTGTTTAGTTGAAAAAAAACTTTTTTGATGTAAAATCACATCTTTGGGTTAAAAATACAACCGATTTATAGAAAATTCGTCTTTTAGCTTGAATGTTCAACAATTTGAATAAATTTTTTTTTATCTTTCTTGACTGAAAATATTTATTTGTTCAAAATTCGCCTTTTTTGGTTGGAAAATTCATCATGTTCGTTTAAAATTCATTTCTCGAGTCCAAAAGTGGGGTATTTTATATGACAATTTTTTAAATTAATTTTTAAAATTAATCTGCTTAACTAAAATTTTTTTTCTCCATATTTTTGGTTGAAAATTTATCTTTATGAGTTAACGAATCAACTATTTTGTTTTAAAATTCATATTTCCGGGTATAAAAATCAACGTTTTTCAAAAAGCATTTGACTTTTAAGCTGGAAAATTCAACTATTTTGTTCAAAGTCCATCGGTTTCTGGTTGAAGTTTAACATTTTTTGTTTAAAATTTCGATTTTTTGGTTAAAAAATCAACTTTGTAGGTATTTTTTTTTAGATGGAAATTCGTCTTTCTTAGTAGACAATTAATCTCCTTGGTTGAAAATTAATCTTTGTGGTTGACAAAATATGTGGTTGACAAAAAAGTTACAAAAAACTATTTTGTCGAAAATTCATTTTTTTTTTTAAAGTCAAAAATTAATTTTTTGAACTGAAAATTTATCTTTTCTATTGACAGTTGAAAATTGATATTTTTTAGTTGAAAATTTAATTATTCGGTTGAAAACTTATATTTTCCAGTTGAAACTTCGCCTTTCTCGGTGGAACATTAATATTCTTGGTTGTAAATTAATTTTTTTTATTAATATTCATCATTTTAGTTAAAAATGTATTTTGCAGCTGAAAATTCGTTTTTTGTTGGTTAAAAATTAATTTTACCAACTGAAAATTCAACTATTACAGTTGAAGATTAATTATTTTAGTTGAAAATTTATCTCTCTATTTAAAAGTTGAACTTGTTCGTTAAAAGTTCGTTTTTACGGTTTAAAATTAATCTCTCACACTGAAAATTTAACTTTTCTATTTAGGGTGGAAAAATTGATCTTTCTTAGTTAAAAATGTAATTATTTTGTTGGAAACTTATCTCTTTCATTTGAGAATTCATCTTTTTTGGTGAAAAATTAATATTCTTGGTTGAGAATTAATTTTTTTAACTGTAAGTTTAACTATTCTTTTTTGTTCAATGTTCAAAATTAATTTTTAAACTAAAGATGTAATTTTTCTATTTCAGTTTATTATTTATTTTTGTTTAGTTAATAATTCAATTATTTCATAGAAAAAGTATTTTTTTTTAGTTGAAAGTTCATTTTTTCCCTGAAAATTAGTTTTTTCACCTGGAAATTTAACTATTCCAATTGAAGATTCATAATTTTAGTTGAAAATTTATTTCTCCAGTCGAAATTTAACTATTTTGTTACAAATTCGTTTTTTTCGGTTTAAAATTAAATGTTTGGTCTAAAGCTGTAATTGATCCATTATTGGGTAAAAATCGTTATTTTTTAGTTAAAAATTTAATTATCTGTTTAAAAACTTATCCTTTATAGTAAAAAATTCGTCTTTTTCAGTGGAACATTAATATTTATAGTTGAAAATTAATCTTTTTAGAAAACTCTTTTTTCTTTTTGTTGAAAATTAATTTTGTTAACTAGAAATTTGAGTATTCAAGTTGAAGATTTACCATTTTAGATAAAAAATTATTGTTTTCGCTGAAAATTAATTTTTTCAACTGGAAATTTGACTATTCCAGTTAAAGATTCATAATAATAGTATAAAATTCATCTCTCCAGTGAAAATTTAACCATTTTGTTAAAAATTTGTTCTCTTTTTTTCTTTTTTTTTTAATTGAAAATTTAATTATTCCAGTTGAAGATTCATCACTGCAGTTAAAAATTGATATATTTGTTTAAAAATTGAACTATTTTGTTGAAAATTCTTCTTTCGCGGGTGAAACTTAAGTTTTAAACTAAAAATGTAACTTTGCCATTTACGGTTGAAAATTGATCTTTTGTTATTTGAAAATTCAATTATTTGGTAAAAAATTATTTTTCTTAGTTGTAACTTCGTCTTTTTTGATGCCCAATTAATCTTCTTCGTTGGAAATTAATTATTTGACTTGAAAATTAATTAATAGTTAATAAATTAGTAAATTCATCTTTTTTGGTTAACAATTCAATTACTTGGTCCAGAAGTGAAGCAGTGATATTTTTCAGTTGAAAATTTAATCATTTTGTTAAAAACTCATCTCTTTTATTTTAAAAATCATCTTTTCTGGTGAAAAATCATCTTTTATGGTGAAAAATTAATATATCTCTAAAGATAAAATAGAAAAAAACCACGTGGTTCGAATTTTTAATTTTTCGTTGAAAATTCGTTTTTACAGTTTAAAATTAGGCTCTAAAAACTGAAAATTTATCTTTTCTATATAAGGTTGAAAAATTGATGTTTTTCACTTAAAAATTCAATTGTTTTGTCAGAAACTTATTTTATTTTTATTTGAAAATTCATCTTTTTTTAAGGTTCAAAACTAATTTTTCAAACTGAAAATGTAATTTTTCTATTTATTGTTTATTATTGATTTTGTTTAAGTTGAAAAGTTAATTATTTAGCAGCAAAATTATCTTTCTTAGAATAAAATTTACCTTCTTTTCTCAAAATTCGATTTTTATGTTAAAAATTAATTTTTTTCAATTGGAAATTCAACTATTCCTGTTGAAGATTCATCATTTCAATTGAAAATTCATTGCTTCAGTTAAAAATTTAACTATTTTGTTGAAAATTCATTTTTCTCAATTTAAAATTAAGGACTCAAATTGAAAATATAACTTTTCCATTTTATGTTGAAAACTAGTCTATTTTAGTTGAAAATTCAATTATTTGGTTAAAAACTTATCTTGTTTAGTTAAAAATGAATTTTTTCGATAAAAATGAATTTTTTTCAACTGGACATTTGACTATTCCAGTCGAAGATTCATAATATTAGTATAAAATTCATCTCTCCAGTCAAAATTAAACCATTTTGTTTAAAATTCGTTTACTTCGGTTTAAAATCAAATTTTAGAACTTAAAATGTAATTTTTACATTAACGATTAAAAATTCGTATTTTTTAGTTGAAAATTCAATTATTTGGTTAAAAACTTATCTTTCATATTTAACATTTCTTTTTCTCTAGTGGAACATTAATTTTCATGGTTGAAAATAAATTAATCTTTTCAGAAAATTCATTTTTTTAACCTAGATTTTTCAACTGAAAATTTAACCTATCCAGTTGAAGATTCATCACTGCAGTTAAAAATTGATATATTTGATTGAAAATTTAACTATTTTGTCGGAAATTCTTCTTTTTGAGAGTTGAAATAAAGTTTTTAATTTAGGAATGTAATTTTTCCATTTATGGTTGACAATTGATATTTTTTTATTTGAAAATTCAATTTTTTCGCTGAAAAATACTTGTTTAAACTTGAGATTTAATTATTTCAGTTGAAGATTTATAATTTTAGTTGAAGATTCATCTCTACAGCCAAAATTTAACAATTTTGTTAAAAATTCCTTTTTTTCTGTTTAAAGTTAAATTTTTGAACTAAAGCTGTAAAGTTTCCATTTATGGTTAAAACATGGTATTTTTTTAGTCAAAAATTCAATTATTTGTTCAAAAACTTATCTTTTATAATGAAAAATTCGTTCTTTCTGGTGGAACATTAATATTTATGGTTGAAAATTAATCTGTTTAGAAAATTCTTTTTTTTTTGTTGATGATTAATTTTTTCGACTAGAAATTTAACTATTCCAGTTGAAGATTGACCATTTTAGTTGAAAATTCATCTCTTAAGTAAGGAGTTGAAATATTTAAAAAAAATCGGTTTTTTTTTTGGGTTCAAATTAAATTTTCAAACCAGAAATGTAACTTTTCCATTATTGGTTGAAACTTGGTCTTTTTTAGCTGAAAATTGAATTATTAGGTTGAAAATTGATCTCTTATATTTGAAAATTCGTCTTTTTTAGTGGAACATTACTCTTCATTGTTGAAAATAAATGATTCATTTCGAAAAATTCATTTTTTTTAACCTAATTTTTTCAACTGAAAATTTAACTAATTCAGTTGGAGATTCATCACTGCAGTTGAAATTTGATATATTTGGTAAAAAAATTAACTATTTTGTTGAAAATCCTTCTTTTTGCGGGCTAAAATTAAGTTTTAAACTAAAAATTTAACTTTTTCATTTATGGTTGAAAATTGATATTTTTTTTTATTTGAAAATTCAATTATTTGGTTAAAAACTTATATTTTTCAGTTGTAACTTAATCTTTTTTTGTGCAAAATTTATCTTATTCGACGAAAATTAATTATTTCAGTTGAAAATTCATTTCTTTAGCTGAAAATTTAACTATATTGTTCAAGATTTATCATTTTAGTTGCAAATTCATCTTTTTTGGTAAAGAATTTTGCTTTTTGACTGCAAATTGGATTATTTTGTTAAAAATTCATTTGTTTGGCTTTATTTCTTTGGTTGCAAAATGTAACAATGTTGCCGAAAATTCTTTTTGTTTTCAATGTTCAAAATTAATTTTTTAAGCTGAAATTGTAATTTTTCTATTTTAGTTTATTATTGATTTCTTTTCAATTAAAAATTCAATTATTTGGTAAAAAAAGCATCTTTTTTAGTTGAAAATTTGATTATTTGGTTTAAAACTGATCTATTTTAGTTGAAAATTCGCTTTTCTCGGTGGAACATTAATATTCTTGGTTGTAAATTAAGTTTTGTTTAAATATATATATTTTGGTTGAAAATTAATTTTTTCAGCTGAAAATTCGTTTTTTGTTTATTAAAAATTAATTTTGTCAACTAAAAATTTTACTATTCCAGTTAAAGTTTCACCATTTTAGTTCAAAATTCATCTCTTAAGTTAATAATTAAACTATTTTGTTGAAAAAATGTTGTTTTTTTTAATTTAAAATTGAATGTTCAAACTGAAAATATAGCTTTTCAATTAATGTCTTAAAATTCTGTTTTTTTTTCAGTTGAAAATTAAATTATTTGCGTAAAAACGTATCTTTTTTAGTTAAAAAATTAATGTTTTCGATGAAAATTGATTTTTTAACTGGAAATTTAACTATTCCAGTTAAAGATTCATAATATTAGTATAAAATTCATCTCTCCAGTCAAAATTTAACCATTTTGTTAAAAATTCGTTCTTTTTTTTTTCTTTTTTTTTAAATTGAAAATTTAATTATTCCAGTTGAAGAATCATCACTGTATTTGAAAATTGATACATTTGGTCAACAATTAACCTATTTTGTTGAAAATTCTTATTTTACGGGTGAAACTTATGTTTGAAACTAAAAATGTAACTTTGCCATTCATGGTCAAAACTTGATCATTTTTTATTTGAAAATTCAATTATTTGGTGAAAAATAATTTTTTTAGTTGCAACTTTGTCTTTTTTGGTGCAAAATTAATCTTCTTCTTCGAAAATTAATCATTTCAGTTAAAAATTCATTTATTTAGCTGAAAATTTAACTATTTTATTGAAGATTTATCATTTAATTTGCAAATTCATCTTTTTTTGGTTAACAATTCTACTTTTTGATTATAGATTTGATTATTTTTTTTTAAATTAATTTGCTCGGTTAAGAATTCACCTTTTCTGTTTAGAAATTCAACTACTTGGTATAGAAGTGAAGTTTCTTCAAAATTCATTTTTGTTGTTGATATCATTATATTTGAAAATTTTTGTTTAGTTGTAACTTTGTCTTTTTTGGTGCACAATTAATCTTCTTTGTTGAAAATTAATTATTTCAGTTAAAAATTCATTTCTTTAGCTGAAAATTTAACTATTCAGATGAAGATTTATCATTTCAGTTGCAAATTCATATTTTTTTGTTAAAAATTCAACTCCTTGGGCCAGAAGTGAAATATTTTTCAAAAATTCATTTTCCTTGTTTATAATTCATCATTATGTATGAAAATTGATATCTTTAAAGAAATAAAAGAAAAAACCCAATTGGTTCAAATTTTAATTATTTTATTAAAGGTATGAATAACCGATATGAATAATGTCTGAAAATAAATTTTTTCAACTGGAAAGTCAACAATTCCTGTTGAGCATTCATCATTTCAGTTCAAAATTTATCTCATTAGTTAAAAATTTAACTATTTTGTTGAAGATTCATTTTTCCTAGTTTGAAATTAAGTTCTCAAACTGAAAATATAACTTTTCCATTTTATGTTGAAAACTGGTCTTTTTTAGTTGCGAATTCAATTATTTGGTTAAAACTTATCTTTTTAGATGAAAATTAATTTTTTTGCTAAAACTTAATTTTTTCGACTGAAAGTGTAACTATCCCAGTTGAAGATTCATCACTGTAGTTGAAAATTGATCTTTTTCTATACAAAAATTTAATTATTTGGTTACAAATGATCTTTTTTAGTTGAACTTTGTCTTTTATGGTACACAATTATCCTTCTTTGTTGAAAATTAATTATTTCTGTTGAAAATGCATTTCTTTAGCTGAAAATGTAACTATTTAGTTAAAGATTAATCATTTCAGTTGCAAATTCATCTTTTATTGTAAAAAATTCAACTACTTTGTCCAGAAGTGAAATATTTAAAAAAAAAATCATTTTCGTTGTTGATAATTTATCATTATGTATGAAAAGTAATATATTTGAAGATAAAAATTATATCATTTTGATCTGGATCATTCAGAATGATATGCAACGGCTTGAAATTCCGCGGTTTGCTGTAAATGCATTATTCTTTTTTTAAGTTTACGATGCATATTTTCTCCTTCCTAAAGTATTCGTGCACTTGTAGAAATGTTCGAAGAAAATTCGCAAAACTATATTCCAGACGATCGCCCGCATCACTCGATATACACCCTCGCCTGTTCGGATATTTATTTTGACCCTCAAAGTCTTTCGTTCTGATCTGGTCGTCTGCCAGAAACGACCAGTGGAGACGCAGGGGATACATTTCTGGTTTTCATCCTTTCGCTTTCCAAACTTTCCAAGAAACTTGCCCTAGGTTTCCTTAAAAAGATCGTCGTTTCCATGCAAATGGGGCTTCTTCGCCTCTTCGAGCAAACTCCCAAGGATTGTATTTGGTACTGAATCCGATTCTGTGGTTCCAATGTCTTTAGTTTTCAGAGGCAACTGTAGGTAAGACCAAGTTTGTTGCAGTAAACAATATCCCGGTACATAAATTATTTTTATTCGAAACCAATAAGTTATGGGCCCATAACGCCCCCTGAAAAGTGAGGTTTAGATACACTACCGTCGGAAATTGTGCGCACGACTCTTGTGAGCGCTTTTAAAAATCACTGCTGAATTCGAACCACGATATTTCGGTGAGAAAAAAAGATAGAGCCTTTTTTAAAAAAAATTTGGAAAGATAATGAAATTTCACGTCTAGTGGTGCTCAACAAATATTTTTTTGTCCTTCTGAAAATAATACAGCACGTGAGAAGTTTAGAAACAAAATTCAAAATTTTCTTAAATTTTCGACCTCAACTTCAACTGTAAGCACGACCTAGGAAATTTTTTTTAAAAAACCTCAAAATTATAGGACATCGAGCCTGAAATCTTATCTTTAATTTAAGCTAAGAAAACTTGAAAAATCTTTATGGGTAATCGAGATATGATTAAAAATGTTCAATCGTATCTGAGCTTAATTACTCAGAATTGACACAATTACTTACAATTGAGCGCAGATAGATTGCACATTTTTAATCATATCTCGGGTACCCATGAATATTTTTTCAGTTTTCATGGCTTAAATTAAAGATAAGACTTTAGGTTCGATGTCCTATAATTTTGAGGTGTTTGAAAAAATTTCTCTAGGTCGTGCTTAAAGTTGAAGTTGAGGTAGAAAATTTGAGAAAATTTTAATTTTGTTTCTAAATTTCTCACGTGCTGTATTATTTTCAGAAGGCTGAAAAAAGTATTTGTTGGGTACCAATAAACGTGGAATTTCATAAGCTTTCCAACTGTTTTTTTTTTTCAAATGTCCTATCTTTTTTTCTCACTGAAATATCGTGGTTCGAAGTCAGCAGTGATTTTTAATAGCGCTCACAAGAGTAGTGCGCAAAATTTCCGGCGGTAGTGTAGCCTCTAACCAAACGATGTGAGATGCTGACGTATTATTAGTTCCAAACGCCGCCACACTAACAGACTACTAGTTCGACGAATTGCCACTGAATAACGCACAATATGTTCTCTCATTGTACTTTTGACCATTTTTAAATTGCGCGCCATACGAGATGACCAATCACAGCCAAGCAGATGACTGCCACGTCAGTCGTATGTTTTTACACAGATCTTGCACGGTTCATTTCAATCGTTTCAATTCCAGGATATTCAGGTCGTTTAAAATACATTCATGGCAATATAAAAAAGCCGGAAAACGTAAATAATGTTTAATAAACCATTTTTATATATTATAAGTCGTTTCCATCAAATCAAGAATATTTCCTCTTCTAAAAATTTCTCAATTAATAGTAATTAAATCGTTATACTTAGAAGTAAGGGTGTGCAAAAATCTCGAAACTTCGAGTCGAGTCGAGCTCGAGCACGCTCGAAATTCCAAGTTCTCGAAATTTTCGAGCTACTCGAAAGTTTCGAGAATTCGAACGGCTTCGAGCACTCAAAAGTTTCGAGTACTCGAACAGTTTCGAACCACTCGAAAGTTTCGGGTTCTCGAAGACATTTGACTTCTCGAAGAAATTCGAGTACTCGAAAGTTTCGAGCTGCTCGAAAGTTTATGGTTCTCGAAGCTTTTGAAATTAATAAGAATTTCTCCAAACCCAGTACTAGGGTTTTTTTAAATTGCTAACAGTGATTTTATAATCAAAAGTAACAATTCGAGATTTTTTATCCAAAACGACGACTAAATTTTTGAGAATTTCAATAAATTGACAGATGAAAAATTTATTAAACTGATGGATTTCCATGGCACTCAGTATACTAGGTTTTTTTTAAGGGTTTATGATCATAAATTCAGTCGAAATTTTGAAGAAATTTATTATATTTAGGGATGTGGTCAGTTTATTGAATTTTTACAGAATTTGGTGATCGTTTTGGATAACAAATCTGGAATTTTTATTTCCAAATCACTTTTAGCAATGCGAAAAACCTCCTAGTATCGGGTTTGACAAAATTCTTGTTAATTTCAAAAATTTTGAGAACCTGAAACTTTCGAGCAACTCGAAATTTTCGATTAGCTCGGAATTTTCGAGTAGCTCGAAATTATTCAAATACTCGATGACATTCGAGCGCTCGAAAAGTTTCGAGCTTTCTGGAAACCTCGATCTCGAATCGACTCGAATGATTTTTGTCAATTAAAAATTCAACTATTTGGTTAAACATTTATCTCTTTGGTTTGAAATATAATCTCTTACTGTAGAAATTTCACCTTTTGTAGTAAAAATTGCAACCTTCTGCTTAAAGTATAATCTTTTTTGGTAGTAAATTAATTTTCTAGTTGAAAATTCAATTCTTCTGTAGAAAATTCATATTTTCAGTTCTAAAATTTATCAATTTATTAGAAAATTAAATTATTTTGTTGAAAATTCGTTTTTGTTGGATAAATACAGCTGTTTTTAATTCCTATTTTTTTTAATATCATCTATTAAATTTATTGTTGAAAATTCATCTTTTTAGTTTGAAAATTAAGGTCCTTGGTTTTAATTTGAACTATCTTTCTTAAAGGCTGATTTTGAATAAAATATCGTGCATCACTCGTAGTGCTGGGCAGGTACCCACGTGAAACTCAATATTTGCAAAGACGACCTGAAAACCATAGCTTCACAACACATCCTGCAAACATTGATCTTCCCGTAAAGACTGGTCTAACCCTGCGAGTGATGTAAGATACAATAAAAGAATCTGAAGCTCTGTTTTTTGAATACCTGTTTTTCATTTTCAATTGTACTGAAAACTGCCGGAAAAGCACTGTTGTCCTAGGGACAGTCTGTAAATTAACAATTCGAAGCTATTTCTCACTCCGCCCCCCCACCCTTTAAAAGTAATTATTTCATCATATATTCAATTCAATATGAGAAAAATTTTCTGCCAAAAAAGACAAATTTTTAAAGAACAAAAAATATAAAAAAGAGACAAGTTTTCAACAAAGTAATTGACATTTTTACTAAATAATTCAATTTTTGGGCCAGAAAGACGAATTTTTTAGAAAACTGTTGAATTCAACAATAATCTGTGAATTTTTAACATGATAGTTAAAGTCTCAACCAAAAGATGAATTTTAAACAAATAAGATTAATTTTCTGCGTTTTTCATTCGTCCCTTGACGACAGAAAAATCTTTTCAAGTTGAAAATTAAACTCATGTCGAATTTTCGTTGGTTCAAGATTCATCATTTCAATTAAAAATTGACCTCTTTGGTTGAAAAATGAGCTATTTTGTTGAAAATTCGTTTTTCCTTCAACAGAAATTTAATTTTTTTCTTAAACTGAAAATGTGATTATTACAATTGAATATTCTAACATTGTCGACAAAAATTTATCTCTTTAGTTGAACCTAATAAAAAATTTAAAATTGAACCATCCAATTTCAGTTTGAACAACTACCATTTTTAGTTGGAAATTAAACTATTCCAGTCAATGATTCATCATTTTAGTAAAAAATTTATAAGCTTAGTTGAAAATTAATTTTTTAACTTAAAATTGAAACTGAAAAATTGAATTTTTGTGTTGAAAACTGATATTTTTTGTTAAAAAATCAAATCTTTCGTTAAAAGTGCATGTATTTTGTTAAAAAATCGCCTACGACTTGTACTGAAAACATACACTCGTCGAAAAAGCGCCTCTTCCCCTTGACGCATACGATATTTTTGATAAAAAATTGATGATTTTAGACATTTTTCGAAATAAGTCATGATTTCAGTTCATATCAGATTTTGAATAAACAAGCACGAAATTAATGTTAATTTATTCCAAATGATCAAAAATTCAATACCAAAATTGCCGGATTCAATTTAAATATGTCTATAAACTTGCGGAAATTTATGGAAATTTTTGGTAATTTATGGCCATTTTCCCTCTAAATATGGTAACTTACCATAAATTACCCAAAATTCATTTTTAGAAATTTCCATAAATTGCTGGAAATTTAAAAAAAGATTTGGTAATTTATGGTAATTTTATCGGTAAATATAGTAACTTACCATAAATAATTCAATATTCATTTTCAAAAAATTCCATAAATTTCTGGAAATTTATGACAATTTTCGGTAATTTATGGTAATTTTGCCGGTGAATATGGTAACATACCATAAATTACCCTAAATTCATTTTTTTTTAATTTCCGTAAATTTCCGTAAATTTATGAAAATTTTCGGTAATTGATGATAATTTTACTGGTAAATATAGCAAATTGCGATAAATTACCCAATATTCATTTTTAACAATTTTCATAAATTTTTGGAAATTTTTTACAATTTTCATAAATTTCCGGAAATTTATGACAATGTCCTGGTATTTATGAGAATTTTCGGTAATGATTGGTAATTTTATCGGTAAATATAGTAACTTACCATAAATTACCCAATATTCATTTTTGAAGATGTTCGGTAATTTGTGGTAATTTTACCGGTAAATATAGTAACTTACAATAAATTACCCAAAATTCATTTTTAGAAATTCCCACAAATTTCCGGAAATTTATTAAACTTCCGGTCATTTATGGTAATTTTACGGGTAAATGTCACGTAATATGACTATATCTCCTGAGTCAAAACATAACAGTAAATATGGTAACTTACGATAAATTATCTAAAATTCATTTTTAAAAATGTCCATAAATTTCTGGAAATTTATGAAAATTTTCGGTCATTAATTGTAATTTCACTGCTAAATATGGTAACTTACCATAAATTACAAGATGTTCATTTTTTAAAATTTCCATAAACTTCCGGAACTTTATGAAAATTTTCTGTCATTTACGGTAATTTACGGTAATTTAATCAGTTATATATGGTAACTTTCCATAAATAACCTCAAAATTCTATTATCTGCAACGAAAATTTCCTCACAGGTTTTACGTTGAGTGGACTGATAATTGTAAAATGCGAGCTCATAGATGTATAATTTTCATTATTCACCTCTG
>JAABKJ010003222.1:0-26347 GCA_011634705.1 Andricus grossulariae
TTAAAATACACTAAAATAATTCAAAGTCTTTGAAATTCCTATAAACTATTGAAATGAATAAAAAAAGTTCTATGAATTTTTTAAAATTTCCTAATATATTTAAAATCCTTTGATATCTTTTGAAACCTCTTGAAACTTTTTAAAGCTCTTGAAAGTGCCTGCGAATCTTTTGCAATACCACCAAATATTTCAAATCCTTCGAAATCCGATTAAATTACTGGAATCCATTAAGAATTTAGTTGTAATCCTTGTAATCTTTTAAAATAACCTAAAATATTTCAAATCCTTCTTAATCTTCTGAAATATTCTAGAGATCTTCAAAATGCCAAGAAATTTGAAAAAATACTTTAAAATATTTCAAATCCTTTTATTATTCTATTCTCAGTTTATTCTTAGGATCAATTGAATAAAAACTTCTAAAAAATCATAAAAAGTCCATCGAATTAAGTAGAAGTGAGTATAATGTATGTTCTTTAGAGGTTATGATTTTTTGAACCTGGTAATCAAAAATTTTACCATTAGATTGTGCTTTATTTGAGCTTTAGTCTTTTCAACGGGATTGTCATTAATTTATTAACGCCATTCTCTTGCCGCCTTAGCTCTTTTTTCTTTTTTTAATCTTTTCTCTTCTTTTAAAAGTTTTGATGGTGGATTCGATTTGTGACCCTTACTTTTGGCCACTTCGCTGTTTATTTTCTACGAGTTTCTTTGTTCATTTCCTCCGAGTTTAATTAAAAAAATAACAATTAAAAAAGTAAGACCTAGACTACCAGGAAGGACCTTTGGAATAATATCCACCTCATTACTTTTCAATCATTGTAATATGAATTTTTCATTACTGAATAATAATTCGCATTATTAAATTCAAATGAAAATTAAAACGATGTTAAAAACTTTTGTAACCTTGTAACTTTTAAAAATTAAAAGCGTAATACTGTGCATAATTTTCAATTTAATCCTTGTCCTATATTCAAATAAATAAATCATATTTATTATACTTATTAGTATTAAATAATTACATATTTATTCACCAGTTTCCTCTTTTTTAAATAATGCCACCTTTTTCCCCTTTTCTATTTTTTCTATCGCATTTCAAAAGTAGAAGAAAATTTAAACAATGAAGAATTCTTATGAGCATGAAGCTGCAAGCAATTAAAACAATACTCCCTGTGGATTATTTTAGTCCGCTAGTACGTACCACTCTTCAATCTGAAGTTAGCAAAGTAAAATAGCATGAACGATGGCATCAAAACAAGACGACTTGGCTACATTCTGTATTTACTCTTTAAATTTGAATCTGTAAGATTTCACAGATTTTCGGTGAAAATCCTTGCTGTTTGCAATCAGTGGCTCATTTGTAGATATTTGAATCAGTGAGATTGCATTGTGAATAAGTAAAAATTCTTACTAATTTAATTCGGTGACCCATTTCTCATTTACTCAGATTTAGAGAGTGTAGTGGCACTATAATGAACGTGCAATCTATCTGCGCTATGAAGTGAAGCGTTTTGGAATTTTTGGTTGAATAATAATAATATACATAGAAAAAATAAGTTTTCTAAAGTTTATGGAACTAATTCGAGAGCAGCGAACGTAATAACTGAAAAAAGTTTTATATAATTCTTTCAGAGCTGTTAAACAAAATACAAGTAAAAATTCTGTAAATAGGCCCACTGCTCAAAGATCTGTATTTTCACATGACGTCACAGCTAATAATATGTTAGAAAAATTTTTTAAAAATTCTGGTGTGTTCTAAAATATGTTTAGAATGCAGTAGAGATTTTAAAATTCAAGAATATTGAAAAATGTCGTTTTTGCAAGCATCTTTGTTGCACATTTTTATTTAGGAATTGGATGAAGCTATCGCACCGTTTAAGGCGCTTTCTCAGGCTTGAATTTTAGCCCATGTATTACATAACAGCAGTTTCCTCCTACATTGATGAAAGGTTTGATGTAATATTTTTACCACACAATCTCAATGGCATAATACAGAAAAAGAAAGCCTTTGTCTTTTGGAAAATGGTCTTGTTTTTGTTATATTTTGAGTCATCGAAAATGTGCTTCATTTATGCGCCTGAAAGCAAGCAATTCGCCACCGGGAAAGTATCCACGATGAACCGAAAACAGGCGCTCCCAATTTGAAGAGCACAGCTGGCTACTGGAGCTTGAAATTTTTCGACGACACTTGAACCCAGGCGGTCCATCGCAACTCACCCGACCTTCCTATTGTTAGAGCGTTACATGATTCGAGACGGTTGAACGAAATTGATAATTATTTAAATATTAGGAAATCGAATTTTAATATGCTGCATTAGATTCCTTACATAATGACGAGACGATTAAAAAAAGATAGAAACAAGTCGGTTAACCCGTTCAATTTCTGTTGGGATTTTTGGTAATTTTGCATTTTATTTAAGATTACCTTCAATATTGAGAATATTGATTTATTTACCTACTCTTTTTTTTTAATTTTGTCCTAAATTATATCGTTTTCAAATTGTATCAGCTAATGAAAATATCATCGATTCAAGTTTTGCGCAATTTTAGAGATTGTAACAGTATTCATTGTCGGCCGGTGATTAAGTTTTTATCGAAAGACTCAAGCAGATTCGAAGAGAATCTTATTATATGGAATCTGATTAATCAATTCATTATTGCTTCCTCGTAGATGGGGGTTTGTAACCACCTAAATTTTTGAATATACTGTTTTGACATATTTTGATATAATTCGACCCCAGGAGCTCAAAAATAAAGTTTAAACTCGTTTCTTTTTGGTTCGAAATAAATTTTGTACACTGAAAATGTAATTTAAATTCTTTGTTCAATATTCATACTTTTTCATATTGAAGATAATAACCAAATAGATCAAAATTGAAGAATTTTTTTCATTTTAAATTGAAATTGAAAATTATTTTACCTTTTTCGTTGAATGTTTTTTAAAAATTCGTCTTTTTGACAGAAAAGTAATCTTCTTGCTTGAAATTTAATCTTTTTGGGTTAAAAATGCAACTATTTGGTTAAAAATTAATCTTTTTCATTTTATAAATCTACTATTTTGTTGAAAATACGTCTATTTGATTGACCTATACTATTTTTTATTTCACATTAACATCTTTTTTGTTTGAAACATGAACTATTGATGTTTCATTGAGAAGTCATCAGATCTTTTGGTTCAAAATTAAACTACAATTTCAAACATTATACTTTTTTATACTTCTCATACTTTTCTTCATACTTTATAATTTCAACTTACTACAATAAGTTAAAAGTTGGAAATGCATTTTTTGGTCGAAAATTAATCTTTTGAGTTCAAAATTTATCTTTGTTGGTTCAAATGCAACTATTAATTTGGAAATGTAAATATTGGGTTGAGATATCAACTTTTCAAGTTCAAACGTCAACTATATTCTACAAATTTTGTCTTCTTTGGCTTGACAATTCATCTTATTTGGCATGATGTTCAAGTATTTCGACGAAAATTAACTTTTTTGCTGAAGATTCAACCATTTGAGTGAAAGTTCATATTTGCAATTTGAGAATTGAACTTGACAGTTAAAATGAAATTGTTTTTCGTTGAAGTTTAATATTTTTGGTTTAGAAATTCGACCATTTGCTTCAAAATGTATCTTTGCATGTTGAAAATTCAATTATTTATTTAAAAATACCACTATTTTATTGAAAATTTAATCATTTTTCTGAATATTTCAACTACTTGGTTGTAAATCCAACTGTTTGGTCGAAACTTACTTTTTTTGTAGAAAATTGAAATATTTGCTTGAAAATCATTTTTATGTTCAAAATTTTTCCTTTAAGCTTAAAAGTCAACAGCCTTCTAAAAGGTTAGGCTTTTTAGGTAGGAGATACAACATATTTCGACATGAAATCTTAGACATTTAAAGCGTTTCATATTGAATTCAATATGGTACCTACATTAATTTTTATTCAAAGAATTTATCCCCCTACTATATCTCTATTTTCTTGAAAAATCATCCTATTTCATCCATTTTGAGAGAATTTTTTGCTATGAAGTCTGGGAGTATCAAAACACCTGAAACTAACGTTTAAAAACATGCACTCACTTTTCGTAGGATATGTTCGGAATAAAATTTTTCCATTCGAGATTCATTTTGCGTGACTTTCGAAATGTGAGCATGTTTTTAATTTATTCTTTTTTAGGTGTCCTCATACTCCTGCACAATGCTTAATTGTTTCTTAAATTGCATTATAAAATTGAATAACAATGATTCTTCACTCGTAGACGTAGAATATTACTGTATATCACTGTATTGAACTATTTTGTTGAATATAATTAAAAATATAATTAAGAATATAATTTAAAAAAAAAATGAAAAAAAAGGATTGGGAAAATGGGTCAATATTCTCAATATTGAAGGTAATCTTAAATAAAACGCAAAATTACCAAAGCTCGCTACAGAAATTGAACGGGTTAACCGATTTTTTTCTATCTTTTTTTAATCGTCTCGTCATGATGTAATGAATGTAATGCAGCATATTAAAATTAAATTTCTTAATATTTCAATAATTATCAATTTCGTTCAACCGGTTCGAATCGTGTAACGCTCTAACAATAGGAAGGTCGGATGAGTTACGATCGACCCCCCGGGTTCAAGTATCGTCGAAAAATTTCACGCTCCAGCGGCCAGCTGTACTCTGGCAATTTGGAGCGCCTCTTTTCGGTTCATCGTGGATACTTTCCCAGTAGTGAATTGCTCATTTCCAGGCGCATAAATGAAGCGCATTTTCGATTAATTAAAAAAACAAGATCATTTTTCAATGAAAGGAGACTTTCTTTTTGTGTATCATGCCATTGAGATTATGTGGTTGAAATATTACATCGAGAAGTTCATCCTTGTAGGAGGAAACATGTCATTTGTCAACATGGGCTAAAATTGACTCTTGCCAGGTCCGACTTGTCAGTAGTGCTGCTGTACCACAAGGGAACCCAGTGAGCACGAAACTTCAAAACGTATTTCGAATGTCCTAAAAACGTTTCTTGGACGTGCAAGACAAGAGTCGTTATTTGAACGTTTCAAAAACTATCCTAAGTCAGACTAAATAATGTTCTGAAAACGTTTCATGTTCCAAATACGTCCTTAAAACGTCTCTGGAACATTGCATGTTCAAGGAACGTTATTTGGACTGACTTGGGACGTTTTTGGAACGTTCTAATAACGTTTCCGGACATTTGAGCCCACTGGGAAGACGCTGCACACCTTTCGACGAGAAAGCAAGGTATTTTTTATTTTTGCACACACGGTGCACGCTACTCCAGCTACCGTAATTAAAATCTAGGTACACCACCTCGGCTCTAGAAATCATTTTTGTTTGTTTTCGGGTACGCTACCTCGGCTCTGGAAAAATTTTTGATTGAGTTTGTTTTTCGGGTACGCCACCTCGGTACTGAAATACTTTTTTGATTTTGTTTTTTAGGTACGCCACCTCGGCTCTAAAAAACACAATCTGACATTTAACTGAGTACGCTATTTCGGCTCCAGATCTTGATATTTTTGAAATTGATCTAAATGTGTTCCTCCAGCTGAATCCTAGTTCGCCACCCAGGCATAAGTTCAGTTTTCCATTCGCTGGTAAAAATGTACGCTAAGCTATTTTTCTCTGACCTCTCTCGGTGTACGCTCTCTAGGCTAACGAGTTTGTATCTCGGTTTCCTGGCGAACGCTATTCAAGCTGCCAAAGGTAACCACGATCCTCTTACGGTGTACGCTATCGCAATCCAAACCGTGCTCCTGTAATACTCCATAATAAGACTGATTATTATCTATACTTTAAGAAACTCGTCCAAAGACGATTCGAGACTGAGAGTTGTGATCAAATGCTACGAACTGCTGTTGATTTATATTCTATCGATCTACCAAATTAGTATTATATACACTCTAAGAAAAAGTCTATTAACAGTAAAATTACGCTCCTTTCAGAATGCGTCCTTTCAAATTAAGACGATTTCTTTTTTTGTCCATCAATAGAATCGTCTCACTGTTCAAAGACTCATCCGTTAAATGCAGAACGGAAGTAGTTTTACTGATGAATAATTTCTTTTGACCTCACTTATGATTGCTTTTTACGCTTTTGACCTATGACAAATTTGTACCGCACACTAAGTTGTATCATTACATTTTGTAACGCTGAAATCTAGAACGGATTGTTGTTATAGAATTGATAATTATCGATTTTATATTTACATTCACCAAAGCTCGGCTTTTGTACATTACTTCCACGTAATATCATGCAATAAGTTTTCTTTTAACATGCAAATTATTCTTTCTTTGGTCCGACAATAGACTTCACTTCAAGATCAAAGGAACTCCTTTCACAGTTAAAGGATAGCATTTGAAACGACAATCCTTTGCCTATGAAAGGATTTCTTCTCATGCCAATTTTGAATGGAAAATCCTTTAATAGTGAAAGAAATCGGTTGACAGTCAATAGTCTGTTGTTACAGTGCATGTAATAATTTAATTCTTTTTGATCGAATAATTCTGACAAGTTTATGGTCGCGTTATATACTAGGGTTTAATTTTCATGTGAATTGATTTCTTCTGCTTTCCGTTTCTCAGAATTTCCGGGGACAGAATGGTTACGGTCATACGCAGGTTATTTGACGGAAGGAACAACAGGGTAAATAATGGTGTTCTTGCATTTCGATGAGGAGCCTTTTCCATCTGTTAAGCAGAAATATTAATCATCGAGATGATTCTGAAGTTCTTTTCAAAAAGTAGGAAAAGTGAAGTGAAAAAGGCGATCATGATCTCCTCGATATACTGACCTTAGTTTAATCACATAAGTCAAACAGCAACTCTTGGGTATCCAACTTTTGTCTCCCTTTTTGGGTTTTATTTGAAAATATATCTCGTAACCTTCTCGCATTACCGAAGAAATTTTTTGTCTCTGTTTTTGTGGGACGGAAAACCGCAAACGTAGCGAAAGCGATCGCGATGATTTTTGCAACTGATCTCAATTTTTCAATCGCTGCAAACTGGATGTTTAAAAAAAAGCTTAGTGCAAATAAATTGGAGTTAAATTGAAATAAAGTCAAATCCTATAATAAGTAGCATAATATGCTGTGACTCCGAAGAGGACTAACATGAAATGAAGGACGGAGCGTGATACGAACAAGAGCAGAGTGCTGATGTATGTGGCGTAGTAAAAGGGATACGCGCATGCGAAATGTTCACTTTTGCGCCAAACGATGCTCAGTGTGACGTGTGCAGCTACATCGTGGCGCAACTCTATGGAGAGCGACAACTTCGCTGCCATGTATCTTGCGAACAGTTGCAGCCGAAACTCTGAAACCTTTTGGAATTTTTTCACCATAAAAGAAATGAAAAAAACGACACCCAGTTGATTTATAAATAAATTATATTCAGTTAAATACAAAGTTTTTGATAAAAACGTTTTTGTTTTTTTGTTTGTTTAGCTTTTTCTTATTATTTTAAGTGAAAACAGATATCAGATTTGAATTCACTACATAAAACTACGCTGGAAATGATATATCTTATTCCATGAATAGATAGGTCATATTTATTTGAACAGTGTAATGCTAACAACCGTCGCTTTGACTCTTCGAAATGCAAAAGTGTCAATCTTGGTTTAATTATTTTTTCCAATAATTCGAATAATTTTCCCTGTTTCACTCTATTAATTGTTTGGATTTTGGAGTCCATCAGTGGTGCTTTACTAATTTGCTTAGCAAATCCTACATAAGCAATTTTTTTAATCTCTAATTTTATCATCAGAAGCAATGGTCTACTTCAATGAGCAGTATGAAAAACAAATTTCAAAAATGTTTCCTGAAAACATATGAAACAGGTAAATAATTGATTTTATTAACTGTTATTGTTGCAGTACTTAAATAAATGACTCAGATTTGACGTGGTTTTAATTACTTTTCTCAATTATTTTCTATGAAGTATATAAAAACATTGGAAATTTTAGTGACCTATTCTTGCATGGTTTCCCCAAAACTACCAATTTCCAGGTAAGGGTTGTTTGGAAGCTCAAAATTGGGCCTTAAATTATTTTTAACAATCGATACAAATTTGACAATACTTGCGCAATAATTTTAAAGTCAATCTGATACTTTCAGTGAGGAGGCTTTAAAAAACTTCAAAAGAGCAAAATATCGTATGCAAGTGTTCTATGCAGTGTTTTTACCTTTGTTTCAGAGATGGTTTTCTATTAATGCTGAAACAGAAAAGGTGTTCCACAGGGAGTCAGAAAAGTTTATACGAGTGTAGATTTTCATTGTAAAATTAATGTGAATGTTTAGCGCGTGGAAATGAAGTCTAATTCATCATTTAGTGAACTGTAAAGAAAAAATATTTTTGGTTAACCAGTTACGAGCATTATAAAGTCTGTAAGAGTAGTAAGGAATAAAAAAAGTTATAATTTTTTCCATTTCTAAACATTTTTTAGTTAGGAGTAGTGACATTTGATTCACCCTGTACTTAAATCTACTTTCACTCTTTTTGCCACGAATTAGATACGTATTGATTGAACTTAAATACGTAAAGCGTGTAAATAACTTTTCTAAGACACGCCAATACAAAAGAGTCATTTATATTTGATGATTATAACTCATTGTTGAACACTGTTTTAGTTAATATGTTATGAAATTTGAAGTGGTTAGCAGTGCACTACTTATAGGAGAATAATTTACATCTTAATTATGTCTAATAATAAAAATGGACCAGACAATAGGTCGGATAACAATAACGATTACCCTAGAGTTGGGGGCGCCAATCAAGACAGAGTTCTACGATGCCAATATGGCCCCAAAACGAGAAGGTTACATGGCGCGACTGCATGCTCTGTGATGGGAGAAACACCCACATCTCTCGCACTTTTCGCATCAACGTCTGCGAAACCGTGACGAGGACCTCCGGATAAAGGATTTTGTAAGCAGATCGCGTACTGAACCGCAGCCAAAACAAGCTGGCAACAGAGAAAGAGAGGCGACACTGAGACTCACCGTAGGCAGGCATCCAAAAGTGAAAGAGAAATGCTTTAGAACCAGGAAAAACATCAACATCCAAGTTTCTCTCGAGCCCAAAGATCTGGCTGAACTGGATAACGAGCTGTGTGGAGATTTTTCCGAAGAGTCCGACCTCTGTGCTAACAATTGTAGTGTGTATAATGCAGCGAGAACCTTGGTGTATGCAAACCGTAAAACAAAACCAACGGCTGGGCGTAAGACAAATGCATCAACTCAGCACAAATATAGGTTGGGCAAGACAATACGCGTCACGCGTTCAGTGTGTGTTTGACTATATAACATCTGGCAAGAATTTCACTGCTAGGGTCGGACAGTTCGCTAGAGAACTGCGGATCCGTCATCACACGCTCAGCAAGTCAAAGCTGCTGACCATCAGGCAGCATATTGTTGACAGAATACGGGCATTATCTGATGCTAGGACAAGTCTAGAGAGGAGGGAGAGGTAGGTCAGAGGAAACGAACAGTTTTTCTCTCATCCATGTCAAGCTTTCCAAGATCCTCCAGTTACTGTCGACCAGCCGCCCAAACAAGAGGAGGTTGAAGGATTTTTTAGACTAGTCTACGGAGCCTAGAATTCACTAAAAGAAAACTCAAAGAACACAAATAGCTTCAAGGAACTGGACAGTGCCCTCGCAACACCTGAGGGGGAATGTCACACCTATCAATACCGAGGGGGTGAAAAAAGTTTCAAGAGGCATGAAGAACTATTTCCCTCCGGGATCAGATGGTATCAAGACCTTCTTTGGAAGAAGTTTCCTTTAACCCACCAGCATCTGACCTGCATTTTCACCTCATATCTATATTCGGAAGACCCTACTCCGAAGTGGTTGGTGGAAGGACACACAGTGCTCCTCCCGAAGATAGGCAACTTTTTTCTGACCCTAAGAATTACATACCAATAACTTGCTTGAAAACGCTGTAGAAGATCTTCACAGCTATCCTAAGTGATAGGATTGGTCGGTCATTCGGACCTGTACGGCAAGACATGTACGAACAACGCGGCGCAGAGCAAGGAGTAGCAGGATGTCGGGAGAACCTGCTTATCGATAGATGTGTCTGCAAAGACGAAACATCCTACCAGCGCTACCTATCGATGACCTGGATTGACTAACGGAAAGCTTTCTATTAAACCTCACATAGACTTATCATCTGTCTGTTGTAAAGCTTGAAGGTTTATCCACACATCGTGAGGCGCATAGAGAGATTAATTCCGCTTTGGAAAACCAGACTTACGATCTCATCTGGAAAACATCGTGTGATAACTAACAACGTCACCTTTCAAAGAGGTGTTTTTCAGAGCGACAACCATGAGCCCACTCCTCTTTTGCCTCACATTATTGCCATTGTCTCTCGGACTTTGCCATTCCAAAGGGTACTTCCGCGGCAAACCTGGAAATCGAAAGCATAAGGTCACTCATGTATTTCACAAGGATGAACTGAGGATCTATGCTAAAAATAAAGAACAACTAGATCTAGCCTTAGAGATTGTCAAAGAGTACACTCAAGATATTGGAATGGAGTTTGGGTTAGAAAAATGCGCCAAGGTTAATTTGAAGCGAGGAAAACTTGGTGGTATCCCCGAAGATCGTGATCTTTTCGATCGAAGCGTTATATGACATCTTGGCGCTGGAGGGACCTATACCTATACATTCAGAACGTAACATCTATTCAGAATGCTCTCCGATGCAGATACAAACATCTTATCTGACATATTTGGTCCTCCGAACTGTCGGCGAGGAACAAAGTCTCTGCGACGAACATGCTTGTCGTCACGGTAGTACTTTATTCATTTGGAGTGGTTCCATGGATGAAGGACGAGCTCAGATCCCTTGATATCGGGTCACGAAAAGTTATGCACATGAGCAGAAGCATGTACTTAAGTCGTTTGTTCCGCGACTTTACATCTCACGCCGTCAAGGTGGTCACGGTATACTGAATCTTGAATGTCTTCACAACACGATTGTTCTGGGTACAGCATATATCAAGCATGACCAGATACGGGAAATCGACTCAATCGCCACATATTCAAGTTCCACCACTACGTTCCTCTGCTCAGGTCCATAGGCTTGGGGTGGTTATCTCTGTCGTGAAGTTGAATGAGTATAGGTTGATGGTGGTATTGAAATCCCATCTGGCAAATCAGCAATTTTGACAAAATTCCCCCTATCTGGGCAGGCCTGGCATATGTAGTCGCAAATGGACGAGATCCTGTCCTTAAAATGGTCAGGACTTCAATATGATGGGTGAGCAAAATTTAGCAAACATTATCCATCTCGAGTACTGACTCCTGAAGGCACAGAAATGCGAAGGATCAGTCAATGACGTATGAGCTAACGTTTGCTTTCCTCAAGTCGTCCAGATTGAAGTCGGGCACGGAAGGTTTTATTTTGGCTTGTCAATACGGTGTTATTTGAACTTCAGCATACCGTCGACACATCTTAAGCCAAAACATACCCGATGATAGCTGCAGAGCGTGGCATACACACCCCGAGCACCTAGGACACATACTACCTAGTTGTCCAACTGATGCGGAAACGACGTACATCCAAAGGCACAATGCGGCACTAAGAGTGCTTTATTGCCATCTCTGTCACTCTTATGGCATTAGCCTTGATACCGCTCCGCTAAACGCTCCTAGGGAAATAGAGTCAATTATCAAAAATGAGATGTCCCGCATATACTGGAACTTCATATTCTCGAAAATTGTTTCTGTCGCGAACTCGAGGCCTGACATATTTTTCCTTGAGTTCGAGAAACGAAGCAATTTCGTTATCAAATTTTCGGCACTAGTCGACAAGAACATCACAGCCAAGGAGAATAAAAAGAAAGAAAAAAAGAAAGACCTGAAAAACATCCCTACGTGTCAACGAAATGCTAAGACACTTGCGGTAAAAATGCAGAAGGCTGTCGTCCTTAGGCCGCTCCGTGTCCTCAGGGTGCACGAAACTTTTGCCGGATCATCGTATTGAGTCCATCGCAGACTGTATCTACCTATCTCACGGTCGTGAGACGTGGTTACAGCTGAAACGTTACCGCGATTTCGCCGGGAGCGGGTGCAATTTTGTAGAATAGCATCCGTTCCCAGTGAAATCCCGCGACTGTCCGTATGGAAGACATTTTTTATTACATATCCTCTGGATATCCTTAAGATATCTGTAGGAGATTTGCGGGATATTCCTTAATAAAATATCTTGGGATATTTTTGGGACTTGTCACGGAATGTGTAGGATTTGTTGAATCGACAATTTTTTTACTTTCTCTCTTACACTCTAAGCAACTTATGTATAATAAACTTCAACAAGTAGAATTGTAGAGAATCCCCTCAAAAACGAAGGATTATTTTTATAAGATAAAAGAAAAAAGAAAACGAAAGGTACAATGAATATTATGGACATATAGTTCTGATTTTTTAATATTTTACAAAATTGAACAATTATTTGTCAATCAAATAAAAGTTGATATCGGGGTGAATGATTAAAAAAAAAAATTTTTTTTCACGTTAATGAATAAAGGTTACCCTTATATTCGTTTATTCTCGCAAACTTGCAACAAATCTGAGCTTAGAGCTATACTGGATGACAAGGTTGACTGAGAAGACTGTGTTTGCGGTGTTGCAGGATGCACGCGGTTGGATTGCACTCGGCCTTGGCCATCAAGCGTCAGAGAAAGCGTCGGGATGAGCAGCGTCGCGCTCGAGAGCGTCGCTACAGCGTTCAGTCAGGGGAAAGCGGCTTGACCTCCCCAAGGGCGTCGACGGGTTCCTTGGACCATCACCCGCGACACCACAAGATGACTAATTCCCACCGAGCAGCCGGCCAGAGTATGATAGACTCAAAAGTCGTTACTTCCATTGGGATGCTTCACATCGGGGTAGTTTTTGTCGTACTTGGAGCCTTCCTACTGGCTAGTGGCCTTCTTCCTGGAGACTTTGCTTCCTGGGGTACCAAAGCTACCGGGAGTTGGTGGAACGAATTAGTAGCTACTGGTCTCTTCGCAGTATTCATTGGTATGTTCTTGATCATATTAAACCGTGTGATTGCACGAAAGGAGGAAAATGACCTGGAAAAATACGTTCAAAGGCAGCTGACAAGGTCACGATCAGGTCACCGTCTTGAAAAAGACCTCGAGACTGGAGGTCTCACAACGAGACATGCTCGCAGAGCGAAACAAATGAAAACTACTACTTCTTCGGGATCTATTCACACTCAAGATGATGAAAAAAACTCAATATCTTTGCCAAGGAGTCCTCCACCTGCTTACTCGCCAACCTCACCAACAGTTTCAAACGGGGACCATCAAATTCCGATTCAATCAGCTTTATTTCTTGAGCAGATCACTGAAGAGGAGGCCATCAGCGACAGGTTTGAAACTTCCACGACTAATAGCATCAGCCCAGGATCTCCCAGTGAAACGAGGGAGCTCATCCAAGCCAACTCGAAACATTGCAGACAGAATGGCACGCATAATCCTCAACTCAAGGCCAACGAACGTCTGCCGCTTTACGTGCACGTATCTAGGATTTAAATTGATAGGATGTATGATATAAGTCGGTATCTGCATTAAGCTGAGAAAAATTACGTATACTTAAATTCAAGATTCTCTTTTTCTCAATTGTAATTCCATGACATATAAATATGTCCGGGACGATCTATTTCTTCTTGATGTAGCTCTACAACAAATGTCTTCATATGTCACTTCCAGCACTACGTATCTCTGATGCTATTATCAATGTGAGGAAGAGATTATACAAAACAAGATGATTTATTCTTTGAGAGAAGATTTATATATTCGTTTGGTGAATACTGATCGGTGCAACTGCCATAATCTTACAAATAAGCTCTTAATTCGGGTTTTCTTAGGGTTTAGTATTTGAAATTTTGAGCTCCTATCGGCCGATGGAAGCGCAACATTTCTGAAAATAAACTTTATTCGTGGTTACAGCAAACACCTTACTCCTCATTCAGGCGGTTATTTCATCAGGAGAGATTTTTTTTATAAAGAAGATGACCAGAAGAAGTATTATGATTACACAGACGGACGAAACTTGAACCCGAAGACGAATAACACAATTTTTTTCGCTTTCTTCATCTTCTTTACTAATTCAGTGTGAAACTGAGATGTTTAATATGCATTGGCGCATGCAATATTGTTTATAACAAATGGATTATTTCAGCCATTTCTCGAAATACAGTCATGATTTCAGTCCATATTAGATTTTAAATAAAGAAGCATGAAATTCGTGTTAACTTAGTTTAAGGTAATTTTAGAGATTGCTTATGGTAATTTAGCATAAATTGTCCAAAGGTCAATTTGAAAATGTCTTTATATTTGCGGAAATTTATGGAAATTTTCTGTTACTTATAGTAATTTTACAGGTAAATATGGTAACTTACCATAAATTTTCAAACTTCATTTATAAAAATGTCCATAAATAATATATATAATATATAATATAATATATAATATAATAATAATAATAGTCCGAAGCCTGAAGTGTTGATCGGGACTTACCAAATTGATATGCGCTTTGTTGGTGTAATCAAATTCCGGTACGGCGTCGGTGAACTGGGCGAGGATCTCGTTGTGCCTGGCCATGTCCGTGGCGAGGATGCACCTTATGATACCCTCCCTGACGGTCCTGTAGGTCGTCGGGTCCAAGGACGCCAGGATGTTGCATTCCGGAGCCTCGAGGACGCGAAAGGCCACCGAGCAATGATGATTCTCTAGGGGCGAGATGTCGTTGTAACGCAACGCCAATTCTGTACGTGCATTTATCTGATAAATGTTGTTGTATCCAGGATGATCGAGGTCATGGCAGATGCAAGATACGATCAAAACCAAAACCTCAAGGTGGCCAATTTTCGAAGGCAACTCCACTGCCCAGGCGATTGCATACATCTAAAACATCAACCCATTTACTTTATTACCGATTTTACCATTTTCATTTATTTTCCAAATTTTTTTTCTTCGAACTTTCATGAATATCGCCCCAAAATTTGTTCGAATCTACAAAAAAAAATTGCGTTTAAAAAAAAAATATATATTCAGAGGTTCCACAAGCCTGATGAAGTTTAACACGTATTTTGTATAAAAAAACGACATTTGTGTAGATTTTATTCAGAATCTTCAGTATCGCTTCGTAACGCTTTTTCAATTTTATGTGCATGTAACTTTAACATTAGCGTAACGCTTGAGGTGACCCCCTCCCCCCTAAAAGCGTTACGTATTTTTGGACGGCCCCTGAGTGAAAAATTGAGTTTTGCGAATTTTCAGGAATAATTAAGACTTTTTCGTCGTTTTTAGGGTCTCGTAGCCCCGGGCAGAAACCCTTATAGTTTCGGTCGGATGTCCGTCCGTCGCACTTTTTTCCAAAGAGGAAAAGTAAGGGGAAATGATGGGAGGAGAAGTAAGGGAAGTGAGTGAAGGGAAGCAGGGAAAATGAGAAGAAAGGCGGAGGGAATATGTGGGGGACTTGAGGGGAAATTAGGGAAAATAAGGGGAGGGGAAGTAGGTGAAATGCGAGGAAATTAGAGTTGGGAAAGTAGGTGAAGTGAGGGAAAATAATAGGAGGGAGCGTAGGGAAAAGGAGAAAGGAGAAAGGAGGGGAGAAGATGTAGGGGAGGTGAGGGGAATAAAGAAAGGGGAAGTGAGGAGAAATGAGGGGAGATGAGATAGGGGTACCGAAGGGAGATGATGCAGAGGAAGTAGGGGTGGCGGAACAAGTGAGGGACCATGAGGGGACATGAGGGTGGGGAAGTAGGGAAAGTGAGTGGAAACAAGGGAGTTAAAGTAGAGGAAATAAGGATAATGAAGGAACCGGAAGTAAGGGGGAAAAAGAGGGAGTAGGGGAAGTTACAAGAAATGAGGTGAAATGATTAGAAATACTGAATAATAAGCAACATAGTTATTAATTCCAAAAAGTAGTAACTTTTTATGATTTACAGTTAAAAATTGTTTAAACCAATGACAATAGTTTAAAAAATTGTCAAATATCATTTGTTAAATGAAAAATAGTATCTTGAGATTCTTCAACTGTATTGTTTATTCCGAAGAACGATTTACAGGTAAAACATTTGTCTAAACAGATAATGGTTGTTCAAAAAATAAAAAATTAGTTAGAAAACACTTAGAAACTTGTCCCTTATCAAATAAAAATATTTCATGTTGAAAAAGTTCCAAAGAATATCTTCTTTAGCATGAATTATACATAAAAATGCTAAAAATGCACGTAAAGAGAAAGGAGGGGAGAATATGTAGGGGAATTGAGGGGAAATGAGGGGAAATGAGGGGAAATGAGAGGAGGGGAAGCAGATGAAGTGCGAGGAAATTAGAGTTGGGAAAGTAGGGGAAGTGAGGGATAATAAGGGGAGGGAGCGTAGAGAAAAGGTGGAGAAAGGAGAGGAGAAGATGTAGGGGAGGTGAGGAGGTTAAGTGAGTAGGGAAAGTGAGTGGAAACAAGGGAATGAACGTAGGGGAAATAAGAGGAAGTGATGGAACTGGAAGTAAGGGAAGAGAGGGGAGGGAAATTAGGGAAAGTGAGGGAAGGAGTTACAGGTGAAGTTAGGGGAGAGGAAGTAGGGGGAAAGAGGGGGAGTGTGGGAAGTTACATATAATGAGTAGAAATGATTAGAAATACTGAATAATAAGCAACATAGTTATTAATTCCAGAAAGCAGAAACTTTTTAGGATTTACAGTTGAAAATTGTTTAAACCAATGATGATAATTTAAACAATTGCCAAATATCGTTTACAAAATATGTTTCTCTCGAAATTCGTTAATTGTATCATTATTTCTAGAAAATAATAACTTTTTTCAATTTACAAGGAAAAAAATATTCAAACAAATAAAAATTGTTTTTTAAAAAATATCAAAGATGTTAAATGAAAAATAGTATCGTCTTGAAGCCCCAGCCAGAAACCCTTATAGATTCGGTCGAATGTCCGTCCGTCGCACTTTTTTCCAAAGAGGAAAAGTGAGGGGAAATGATGGGAGGACAAGTAGGGGAAGTGAGTGAAGGGAAGCAGGGAAAAGGAGGAGAAAGGAGGAGAGAATATGTAGGGGAATTGAGGCGAAATAATGGAAAATGAGGGGAGGGGAAGTAGATGAAGTGTGAGGTACTTAGAATTGGGAAAGTAGGGGAAGTGAGGGAAAATGAGAGGATGGAGCGTAGGGAAAAGAAAGAGAAAGAAGAGGAGAAGATTTAGGGGAGGTAAGGGAATAAAAAAATGGGAGGTGAGGGGAAATGAGGGTTGATGAAATAGGGGAACGGGAGGGAGATGATGTAGGGGAAGTAGGGGAAGTAGGGGAGGCGGGTCAAGTGAGGCGAAATGAGAAGAGTGGAATATGGGAAGTGAGGGGACATGAGGGTGGGAAAGTAGGGGAAGTAAGTGGAAACAAGGGAGTGGTAGGGGAAATAAGAAGAAATGAAGGAACGGAAAGTAGGAGAAGAGAGGGGAGGGAAATTAGGGAAAGTGAGGGAAGGAGTAGTAGGTGAAGTTAGGGGATAGGAAGTAGGGGAAAAGAGGGGGAGTAGGGGAAGTTAGAGGAAATGAGTGGAAATGATTAGAAATACTGAATAATAAGCAACATAGTTATTAATTCCAGAAAGTAGTAACTTTTTAAGATTTACAGTTAAAAATTGTTTAAACCGATGATAACAGTTCAAAAAACTGCCAAATATCGTTTAAAAATATTTTCAATTAAAAATTCGTTAATTGTATAATTAATTCTAGAAAATAAAAACTTTTTGCAATTTACAAGGAAAAAATTGTTTAAAAAAATTCTCAAAAATATTAAATGAAAAATAGTATCTTGAGATTCTTCAACTGTATTGCTTATTCCGAAAAATAATTACTTTTCACAACTTACAGGTGAAAAAATTGTTTAAACAAATAATGGTCGTTTAAACAATTAAAAATTAGTTAGGAGATACTTAGAAACTTGTCCGCTATCGAATGAAAATAATTCATGTCGAAAACGTTCCAAAAAATATCTTGTTTAGCATGAATTTTACATTAAAAATTTAAAAATTCGCGTAAAGAATTACATTTATCCTCACTTGGAACAGGGAATTTTCTACAAGAATTCTAATTCTAAGTTGCGACAAAGAATTTCAGTGTAGAAATATAATTTTTAGATTGGGACAGGGAATTTCCGTGAAGAATTATAATTTTGAGTTTGGGACAGGGAATTTCAGTAAAGAAATATAATTGTGGCAATTTGGATAGGGAATTCCAGTAAAGAATTATATTGTTGACTTTTGAAGAGGACCTTGCTTGAAGTATTATAATTTTTATTTTGGGATAACCAATTTCCTTAAAGAATTATAATTTTGACTTTGGGACAGGGAATTCTCCTAAAGAATTATAATTTAGATTTCTCTTCAAAATTCTCTGTTCTGAATCAGAATTGTAATCCTTATGATCAAAAATAAACTGATGTTCCAATTCAGAATTATAATTCTTTTCCAAACCTCCCTGTTCCGAATCAGAAATATTAACAATCTTTTTATAAATCTCTTGAAATGTTTCAAAATCATTTAAATTTTGTAAACTCTTTTGAATTGACCGGGAGAAAACAGGGAAATGACTGGGAATTAAAAATCATCCATTAGGTAGACATCCTTAGGATGTTTCTGAATTTTATAGCATTGATTTGGAAATCTTAATCTTGCGACTTGATTCTGATTATAACTAGATTTATTAAAAAAAGAATTGATATTTTTTTATCCTTCAGCTAAATTTAGTTAATTGAGCAAAGAGTAGAGAACGCTGTCAAAATATTATCAAACAAATTCTAGAACTACTAAAATGAGACAATGAAATACTAAGTAGAAATCATGCTAAAAGCTTCGCAGAATCCCTTATCTAAAGTTTGTCCTTAATTTTACAAACTTTCCTACTCAAACTTAAACAGTCTTGACAAAGTTGAAACCGTTTCGTCATTCCTCTACTCGTGAAACGATAATAAAGGATTTAGAAGATAAGAGCACAAAAATGTGCAAATATTAAATACTTCGAAATCCAAGATGAACTTGTCTCGGAAATTTCATCATTATTAAAAATACTCGCGATAACCATTTTTTTCTATAACTTTTCTTGAGAAACTTTTCATCCGCGACCTGCTGGCAGGGAAATAAAAAATTTTAGAGATCGTAAAGAACTATTGTAAGAGTAAAGTGAATCTTAAAAGCAAGATCGAAGCTGATACCGAAATGGTTCAATTTTAAAAGAACTGAAGTAAAAAAGAGCTTGAGGACTTACTCGGAAGTTCAACTTACCATTTGTGCGACGCAAAAGCAATGCCTGAAGTTGTGGAAGGGCACCTCGTTGTAATTGTTGTAAACTTCATAAAGAAAATTCCGCAAAGTAGTTAACGATATATTGAATTTTTGAAGTATCTCCAGCTCTACAAACATCGTCTGTAGCATCAATAGTAATTCCTCATCTTCCCATTGTCGTGCATCGAAGGATGGTGAACGTAACCATTCTCGAACGCTGGACGAAACCGCTACGTCGCTGAAATCCAATATCGGAAAATTGTTAATAAATATTAGATTTAATTTCATAGAAAAATAGGATGAAAGCTGATGTTGACAGTGACCGTTATATCTTCCTTAACAAGATTTTATTACAAGGAACCAAAAAAAAACACGGGGAGGGTGATTGTGTACATTCGATGGTAAGACACTTCGAATTTCTAATTTCATACTCGACAGTCAGAAGATTGGCTGAACTCGGGGGATGGTTTTCTGCAGTTTTCCTCTCCCCGGGCCAAATTTCCAGGCCATTGCGAGTACTTTTAAAAAATGTGGATGCCGAGGGATATTACTGGTTTTGATTTAATTCATAGTCATTCTGAGCCTACCATAGTGAAAATTTTTTTGGCTCTCCTGCATTAGCTACATGTTTGACTTTTTAAGAATATTAGTATCTATCTATTAATATTTATCTAAGATGTAAGAACAATGAAATAAGTATAATTCATTTTTTTTAATTACATAAAAACCAATTCCATTTGAAATCAGGTAAAATTTCAAGAAAAGTTTAGGTCATGGTGTCAGAATGATTTGGTATTTTGATATTTTGTTGATTTGTTACAATCATTCGAAGATTACCTAGAATTCTCAAACATTGGCCTACTTTTTTTGAATACAGTATTTTCTGAAAGAGCGTAGGTATCCAAAATTTTCTTTTTTATTCAATGTGGGAATTCTTGCTCTTTCAATTGATCCCAAAAGCTTGATAGGAAATGGAATTGGTCTAAATACAATTTTCCTGAGATTTTTGAGAAAATTCGAAAATATTTTTTAATACTTCGGATGTGTGGAAAAATAAATTTTAAATAAATTTTCTTAGGACTTTTAGAAGTTTGAACAAAATTTAAAAATATTTTATACATTTTTGAAATCTTTTCAAATTTCAAAATATTTTTGTAATCTCTTCAAAACTTCTAAACTTCCTAAATATCTTTTAAAATAAATGGAATATTTCAAAATAAAAAATCATTTTGAAATTTTCCCAGAAATCTTAAGACATTTTTATATTCTCTTGAAACCTTTCAAGATTCGTAAGAAGTTTCTAAACTTTTTGTTAAAAATTTTCAACAAACTTCATTTTCTTTCAAATTTGTTGAGTTTTTTAAAGTTTGAAATTATTAATCTTTCAACAAATTCTAAATTCTATTTCAACTTACTCGATTTTTTTAAATTTTGTAATCTTGTGAAATTGAAAATTGATGCTTGAAAATCTTTTACACTCTTTTCCAAAATTTTAGGAAATAATTTGAAATGTTTCGAAATCTTTTTCAAGTTTCTCTTAAAATTCATTTTTCAAAATAAAATGTCATTTGAAAATGTTTCAGGTATTTTGAGAAATTTTGATTATTCTTTTGAAATATTTCAAAATTGTCAAAAGGCTTCTTTTTTCAAAATATTCAACAATCTGCATTTTGGCAAACTTTTGTTTTAATCTCTACAAGTTTTGAGTTACTTTTTAGTTTTTTTAAACTTTCTAATACCATTTAAACTTACTAACACTCTTTTCAAAAATTTTGTAATCTTGTAAAATTGCAAAATTTTACTTTAAAATGTTTTACACTCTTTTTTAAAATTTGAGGAAATTATTCTAAGTGTTTCGAAATCTTTTTAAATTTTCTCTTAGAATTAATTTTTGAAAATAAAAAATCGTTTAATATTTTCCTATGAAACGTAAGAAGAATTTGTTATTCCCTTGAAACCTTTCAAAATTCTTAACCAGCTTCTAAATTTTTTTCGTAATCTTCAAAAATCTACATTTTGTTTAAAATATGTTAAAATAACTTTTTAAATTCTCTTAAAATTAATTTTTCAAAGTAAAAAAAAAAAATTTCAATTTTCATAAGAATCTTAAAAAAAATTTCATTCTCATGAAACCTTTCAAAATTCTTAAAAAGCTTCTAAACTTTTTGTTTAAAATCTTCAAAAATCTACATTTTGTTAGGAAATTTTTAAAATCTTTTCAAGTTTAAAATTATTTTTTAATCTTTTCAAAACATCTTAATATCACTTAAACTTACTCGAAATTTTTCTACAATTTATTAATTTTGCAAAAATAAAAAATGTTGCGCTTTGGAAATCATTTGAAATGTTTTAAATCTTTTTAAATTTTCTACTTAAGTTCATTATTAAAAATAAAAAATAATTCGAAATTTTACCTGGAATCTTAAGAGATTTGTTTTTGATTCTCTTGAAACTTTTCAAAATTCTGAAAAATCTGCACACACTTCGCAAGTTAAGATATTCTAAGTTCTTGTCCATAATTTCATTTTTATCATCTGTTTAAAAATCTGAACAAGTAGACATAAATGATATTGTGGCAGCAAAATCTGCAAAATGTTGAGAACAGAAATATTTCTCAATATTAAAAAAAAACATTAATGATAAAATATTAATTAAATAATTTGAGAGCGAAGAGAAGACTACAAATTTTTCATTAAAGAAAATATGTGCTCAATAGATTTGCTGCTTTTTTTCTTTATTTCAGTAAGGTTTTGAAAGATTTTTACTTTCCTCTAAGCAATGATTAAAATTGAAAATAATTAGTAGAAGTTGGAGAATGTTAATGCAATCTTCCTGAAAGTTTTAAAACATTCTTCCTGCAATAAATTCCCTAACAAAGAAAATAAAAACGGGAAAGTAAAACGAGCTTCGTCTGAAATACTAATCAATTAGCTTTAGTGAATTTGCTGACTGGATTCAAGGACATTAATTTCCTGATTGGTTTTTAAAATTTTCAAGTTTCCAAAAGAGAAAATTAGACTTCTGTGTATCTACTTTCGGTGGAAAGCATTCACTTATCTCAAAATTAATTTTCTCAAAACCTCGATCGGGCCAAGAATTACTGGTGTGAATTTTTTTGATTGATTGTGAAAAAGTAGGGAAAACTATGCAAGAGCAGACCACTTTTGAAAGTGAATCATTTGAATTTATTGCAATATGAAACAAAATTTCTTAAAAATTCTTAAAAATGTGAGAGATAAGAAAAACTGATTTTGAGAAGCATCATAAATTACTCAATGCTGTTTTCTAAATTTATCAATCATCTTTTTATTCCATTTTGCATTTATTGCGAACACTACATATTTTCTCATAAAAATAAGCTTCCTATTCGCTTGAGAGACCAGAAATAAAAACACTCTGTAAAAGAGAGATGTATATATTTTTATATCCTTGCCTTTTATAACTTGTGTACTACCCAGTACTTTCAATAAAAAATAACAATTATTAATCTTAGTAATCATTTTCGATGATAATGAAGGACTAAAAATAAAAAATTAACACGATTAAAACAGGGTTTTTGAATGATATCAATTTTAAATCTCCTTTTATCAGTTTCAAAACTGATCTATTTAAAAAGGATTATTTGTAGTTTACAATTCAACTTCTTCAAATGACAAAGTTGTATCTCGAAGAGAGTGCTGATGATTACAGTATACAATAGGATAGCAAAAATAATATATTTTTGAATGGCTCTCTCACCCTCCTAGTTTCTTTTTATATGGTGTAAAAATAATTGTGCAATTTTTCACAAATTTTGCTATTTTTGTTTTGTTTTCAAATCACACATGACTTACATTATATGGCCCTTGAAAGTAAAAAAATTACCATCTATCGGGGGTTGAAAATTTATTATGTGCTTTTTTCATATAAATAAGATATTTTTGGCCTCGCCAAAATCACATAATTTCTCATTAGAAAAGTCCTAGGATGATTTCAGAAATATTGTTCAAATATTTCAAAGTTCTTAAAAATAATTTAAGGACAATCTGGTTTCTGGTTTTGAGCTTTTGATCTAACCGTAATAAAAAAATGTTAACTGTTTTACTAGGATAGTAATCTAGTTTGTATTAGTTTGTATAAAGTGGTTTACAGGCTTTTCTAATAAGTATATTAAAAAAAGCATATTCTAATTTTTCCATTCCCTACAGGGGCAGTTTTTTCACTTTTAAGTGGCATATTCTGAATAAAATTAGGGTAACATTATTTTCAGTAATGCCTACCATTATTTTATTGTGATACTTCTTGCTTTATGTCATTCATTTGTCATTAAAAATAATAATAATAATAATTAACACTTTTTAGCGTTTAAAGGCCTTGGACCTCGGATTGAACATATTTGTTTAATTTATATAAAATTGAGCAATTATTTTTACACCAAATTGAAGAAAATAGGTCGGTGAAATATTAACAATATTTTTTGGGCCACGCTACTATGCAATTTACAGGACAATGTGCAAGCTTTCATATTTTCTCACTGAGATATCACCTTGTCATGAGAACTCCCGAGATAGAACCTTTCAATATGGACCTACTGAGATAGAACCTTGTCATTTGCACACCTCAAATTGTTTGATTGGTAAGGCAATTTCTATTGATTACGTAAAGATGATTTTTGAAATTTTCGAACTCCTCTCCCCTATTGTAAGGCTTCGTAAGATTTTTGTGACCCCCCCCCCCTTTCTTACGTAAGATTTTTGTTTTCAATACATCAACACTATATATCAATTATTTTCACTGTAAGCGAGATTTCAAAAAATCTCAAGGGATTTCAAAAGATTTGAAACAATTTCAACAGATTTTGAGGCATTTCGAGAAATTATTATAGTAAATTATTTGGTTGGAAATTTATTTAATTTGTCGAAAATTCGTATTTTTTATAAAAAATTAATCTTCTTGCCTTAAACCTCAACTGTTTTGTACAAAGGTCATCCTTTGGCTTAAAAATTCAAGATTTTGAATAAATGTTTTTTCTTTATTGACTGAAATGTCATCTTTTTTATTAAAAATGCATCTTTTTGTTTAAAAATCAATCTGTTCTGGTTGAGGATACAATTATTTTGTTAAGAATTCGTCATGGTTGGTTCAATTCAACTGTTTTTTATTTAAATTCGTATTTTCGGCTCAAAAATTCAACATTCTTGTAGAAAATTGAGCAGTTTGGTCGAAAGTTAAACAAATTTGCTGAAAATTCACTTCTTTGGTGGAAATACCAAGTATTTTCTTAAAAATTCGATTCGTTTTTGGTTGAAAATTTATCATTTTTAGTTGAACATTCATATATTTTGTTAAAAACTTGGCTTGTTTGTAGAAAATTAATCCTTTTGGTTGAAAATGTAACCATCTTGTTCAATAGTTATGTATTTTGTCGAAAATTTGTCTTTTTTGGTATGAAATACATTTTTGTTTTGTTAGCAATGCAACAGTATGATTAAAATGTAATATAATTTACATAAGCATTCCAGTCTTTTGTTGAGAATTCGTCTTTATTGGTTAGATTTGACTGCTTTTTATTTTAAATCAAAATATTTTTTGCCTGAAATGTCAACTATTACATTTTTTGTTAAAATTCATCTGTTTAGGTTGAAAATGGATTTTTAAACTAAAAATTGAACTATTTAGTTGAAAATTCAACTGTTTTTGAGAAAATTTGTTATTTTTATTAAAAATTATATTTTTTCAAATAAAAATTGAACTATTTCATTGTTGGTTAAAAGGTAATCTCTTCAAATTTAGAAAAATTAATTATTTGGTTGGAAATTTATTTAATTTGTCCAAAATTCGTATTTTTTATAAAAAATTAATCTTCTTGCCTTAAACCTCAACTGTTTTGTACAAAGGTCATCCTTTGGCTTAAAAATTCAAGATTTTGAATAAATGTTTTTTCTTTATTGACTGAAATGTCATCTTTTTGATTAAAAATGCATCTTTTTGTTTAAAAATCAATCTGTTTTGGTTGAGGATACAACTATTTTGTTAAGAATTCATCATCGTTGGTTCAATTCAACTGTTTTTTATTTAAAATAAAAATCTTTTTATGGTCAAAACATCAACTATGACATTTTTTAAATCAGAATTCTTCTTTTTTGGTTGACAATTCAACTATTTGGTTGAAAGTTTAAGATTTCGCCAAAAACTTCCTCTCCACCCAAATTTTCACACATTATTTTCGGATAACCCCTAAATAAATAAGGATCCGTAACATTTTCTGGACCCCCTCCCCCCAAAAAAAATCTTACGTAATTCATGGACGTTTCTTAAAGAGGAAGTGAAAATGAGACTGTTGTAAATACTGTCCACTTCATTTTGTTATAGTTTACCATCGGATAGAAATTAATTTTCTATTTAAATAAGTACGCATATAATGTGCATTCTGCTATAACAATTAGGGGAAGGGGGAGGGGGCTCACCTGTCGCATTCTCCCTAGACCCTATTAAACAATCTTTTCCTGTAGTATAACCTAAAGCAAGTAATTATATTCTACAATATTGTATATTAGTAAGGCATCATAAGCCACACATTGTAGAGAACCACAAGTTAATGGATTTTCTGAATAGGAATTGCCAATTTGTGGTCAAGAGTGAATACCTCCCGTATTCCTATATATATTAGTCAAGACAGGTGCATTTGGGGAGTCGATAATGATTAATATTCTAACACTAACTTACGTACAACAATGCGGGCGCCACATTTATTTTGGGATTATTTATGGTTTTCATTTCAACAGAACAAAATACTAAGATGATTAAGGAAGTCAAATTTTTGTGAGAGTATTTTATAATGAAAATTCAAACAAAGCAGAATTGTGGAAATAAAGAATACGGCTTATGGCAATATCCTCTATCCTCTATTCTCTATCCTCTGTCATCTGTCATCTCTTCTCGATCCGCTATCCGCTATCCTCTATCCTCTATCCTCTATTCTCTATCCTCTATCCTCTATCCTCTATCCTCTATCCTCTATCCTCTATCCTCTATCCTCTATCCTCTATCCTCTATC
>JAABKJ010003223.1:0-26346 GCA_011634705.1 Andricus grossulariae
CTTTTCTACCAGATTGTTCAATTTTAAAGCGGAAAATATCAATTTGCTACATAAAAGCTGAATTTTAAACCTGATAATTAGAATTTTGATTGAAAAAGTTCATTTACAATCAAATAGTTGAATTTTTAACTGAAATGATAAATATTTAACCGAGAAAAAACTAAATTTCAGAATAAGGTTCAACTCTAAACCAAGTAGTGGATTTTTATCTAAAAAAAATAAATTTAAGACGAAACATGTAATAGTTAATATTTAAAAAAAAAAAGAAAAAAGATTTCGATTCTAATTAAAAAACAGTTCAATTCAATCGAAAAAGTCAAATTTTCAATAAAATAATTGAATCCTGAACCGAAATAAGATTATTTTCAACTAAGCAGTTACATTTATAACGAAAAAGGATGAATTTTTAAACAAAATTATGAATTCATGGATAAAAAATACAAATTTTTATTCTAAAAAAGGCAATTTTCAACCAAGAATGAAATATTTACATTGTCAGTGAAGATAATTAATTGTCAAACAAAAAAAAAACAAAAAAACTAATTTTGAGTAAAATAATTAAGTTTTCAACTAAAGAGTGAAATTGTGAAACATAAATTTGATTTTTAGCCAAGGACATTAATTTTCTACTAAACAAAATGAATAATCATCAAAATAATAAAATTTTCAACCGAAGAGATGAATCTTCATTAAAAAAAAAAAAATTTTACGAATATTTCAACTTTCTAGCAAGTAGTTGAATTCTTGACCAAAAAAGATGAAATCCACAAAAAAAAAGTTTTTCTGAAGTTTGAACAAAATAAATAACACACTATGTATTTCTTTGTAAATCCATTTTTTGTTTGTTGGAAATCAAATTTTTGATCTGCAAATTTAACTATTTCATTTTTGGTTGAAAATGGATCCTTGTTAATTGAAAATTCAACTCTTTGGTTACAGATTAACTTTTTTGTTGAAAATTCTTATTTGTTGTTTGAAAATTTAACTATTTTGTAAAAGAATAGTCTTTTTAGCTTTAAAATTTAACAAGTTGTTAGACATTTTTTTTCTGTGTTAAATGAAAAATCTCTCTTGGTTGAAAATTCATCTCTTTTGATAGAAATTTGAGCTTTTTTGGTTGAAAGTGCAAATGCTGGTTTAAAGAATAATCTGTTTTGGTTATGAATTCGACAATTTTGTTAAAAATTCGTATTTTTGGTTGAATTCAACTTTTTTGTATCTAAAATTACCATTGAGAATTCACCTTTCTTAATTATATTTGACCACTTTATTAAAAATTCATTTTTGTAGGTTGAAAATTCGACTATATGGTTAAAATTTCAACTTTTTTGTTGAAAATATGTCCCTTCTTGGTTTGAAGTTCAACTATTTGATTGTCAATGGAACTGTTTTTTTTATAATTATTTTTTTTGTCAACGGTTCAACTGCTCTGTTTAAAATTCAATTATTCTGATGATAATTTAACTAATTTATTATAAAGTCTTCGTTTTTCGAATATGCGATTGTTTTATTGAAAATTTGTCTTTCTGCATAGAAAATTCGTCACTCTAGATTGAAAATTCCTCTTTCTCGATTGAAAATTCATCTGTCTTCTGAAAAAATTAGTTTCGAAAATTCGAAAATTTTGATGAAAAGATCTTTGTATGTTGGAAACTCAACTGTTTGCTTAAAAATTAAACTATTAGATTGTAAATGCAACTGTTTGGTATCAAATTATTTTCTGTGTTAAAAATTCAACTAATTGAAAAATCATCTTTCTCGTTTGAAAATTCCTCTTTTCTTTTTTCAAAGTGAACTCTTTTCTAAAAACACTCTACATCTCAGTTTGGAAACTTTCATTCCAAATTCGTCTCTTTTGGTAGAAAAATAATTTTTTTTGCAATACATCTTTTGATGCTTTCTTTATTTGTTTCTTACCAGCGAATCTTGCATTCTTCAGTTATCAAACCTTTTTTCTGATTACTCAATGCAAAGAATGAAGCTGATTAAGGAACATCAATGTCATTTGCAAACTCGCCTTTGCCTCGGCGGTCGGTCTTGCCCCAGCCTACCCAACCCTCTTTGCATTCCAATTTTGTTGAAAGGATTTTTTCCTAATTTTGGATTGATCAAGCAAGACAATGGTAACATTAAATCGATCTGAAGTTTAGTCCTCGCCCCTTGGAATTGATGTCAGTAACGGTAGCGCTACAAGATCTTCGGCGACTACCAGAGTCTGACTTTCATTGGATCTTGATGGAAAGTGACGTGGGTAGCGGACACTGGTTAGTTCGATCGACCGATTGGAGAATCCGCCTTGGGGTAGACATATTCAGTAATAGGATTGATTTGGATGGTTGGCATCAGCAGAGGCCTGCTTGGGATTCGTAGGGAATCCTTTACCTTTAAATAACACTACTTAAACGAATCTTGACAGCTCGATTTGACACATCGGTCCTTTCTTGATCGACCGACCGTTCCATCTCATCCAACTTCGATCTCATGAAGCGCTGGACCATATACCATAATCCTCTCGGTATGCCGAAAATTCATCTACTATTTCAAACTGATCCTATTTTTATACATTCCTCGTCGAGCACTTTTCTAGGAAACTCAAAACTGAATTCATTATGGAATTTGTCAATCAATCACGAATCAATAATCCACATTATATATTCATACTTCGGAATCAAGGCTATCTAATAACATATGTGATGATCAAATCAAATTATGGAAATTTTCTCGACGGTTAGACAAGAGTAGGTTGGCCGTACATCAGGAACAACTTGGAAATCAGGGAAAAGTCAGGAAATTTTCACAATAACAATTGCAAATGCAAAATTTTGTTGAAGTCATGTTATTTTATCAAACATTTCAAAACTTGATCGAAAGTTGAACTACTTTGTTAAGAAGTCATTTTTTGGTTAAAGATTCATTTCTTTGGTAAAAAATTTAACTACTTTGGTTAAAGCTGAATCATTTTTTGAATTCGACCATTTGGTTGAAGATTCATATTTGCAGATCAAAAATTCAACTATTTGGTTGAAAATTCATCTTTCTTGATTGAAAATTCAACTGCCTTCTAAAAAATTCTTTTTTCTTGGCTTGAAGATTCGACTATTTCGTTAAAAATAAAAAAAACTGTAGCAAAATTAACGTCTTTTTGGCATGAAAAGTATTTTGCTCGAAAATTTTACTAATTCTTGAAGAATTAAACTACTCATTGGAAAAATTAACTATTTGGTAAGGAATTCACTTTTTTTACAACAAAATTTTGGGTTGAAGATTCAACTGTCATGTAGATAATTCGGCTTTTTGGCTTCAAAATTCAACAATTCGGTTGCAAATTGATTTATTTTGTTGAAAATTCGTTCTCTCTTTAATTAAAAATTATTCTGTTATTTGCGAATTGAACTATTTCATTTTTGGTTAAATATTTATTCTTTGTAAGTGAAAAATTCAATTACTTTGTAAGAAATTCATACATTTTTTCAAAAATTTGTCTTTTTGGGTAGAAAATTAATGTTGTTTGTTGAAAAATTTTCCTATTGATTGAGAATTCAACTTTTTCGTCCAAAACTGGTCGCTTTTGGTTGACTTCAATCGGTTGAAAATTCTTATTTTTTTCTGTTAAAAATTACTTTTTCAAATAGAAAATTTAGAGATTTTAATTAAAAATTCAACTATTTGGTTGGAAATTCATCTTTCTTGATTTAAAATTAACTTCCTTGTTAAAAATTCATCTTTCGAGGTTCAAAAGTCAACTGTTGTATAAAATAATGGACTTTTTAGCTTGAAAGCTTAACTGTTTTGTTTAAAATAAGCTTTTCTTCTGAATAGAAAATCAATTTTATTTTATGAAAATTCATCTATTTGGCCATATGAAATTCTGTTGTCAATATCCATTTTCTTATTTAAATATTCACCTCTTTCGTCAAATATTTCATCACTTTGCTGCAAAATGACTTTATTTATTGTTAAAAATTAATTTTTTTACTAAAAATTTAAAGAAACTTTTTTTTGGTTAAAAATTCAACTTTTTCAATTGCAAATTCAATTATTAGGTTGAAAATGTATCTATTTAGTTAAAAATTCAACAATTTGGATAAAAGTGAAGTATTTTGTAGAAAATTCGTCTTTTGATTGAATGTTGAACTCTTTTGTTTAAAATTTTTTTTAAGATTCATAGTCTTAGTTGGAAATAGACTATTCACCTTTTGGTTGAAAATTGATACTCTCAGTTGAAAATTTATCTTTTCTGGAGATTTCACTGTTTTGTTAAAGTCATCTTTCAAGTTGAAGATTCAACTTTTCTTTTTAAATTCGTACTTTTGGATAGAAGATTTTTTTTTAAGCGGAAAATTAAACTATGTTTTTGAATATGCAATACATTTCTACTTTATACATGGAATAAAAGAATTTCAGATTTAAATTGAAAAATTTCAACTTTTTCAATTTAAATCTGAAATTCTGAAATTATAATATTATTTTTAATACTTTATTTGTCTTGTATTTATATTTATATTTCTTCTTTTTCAGTTGCTTTTTTCTGACGATTATAGTTTCAGCTAAAAATTTTATTATGTAATTACAAATTTCACAATTTTGTTCAACAATCATGCTTTTTAATTAAAAATTTAACTATTTTGTTGAAACATCATATTTTTGGAAGAAAAATCAAATAGTCCAACTTTTTTGTTGTTGAAAATTTAACTAATTTTTTAAAGATTCGCAATTGCACCTTTTTTTAATCAAAATTTTTTATTCAATACTAAAATCTTTCTTGGTTGAAATATTTACTTATTCCTTACAAATTCATCCTTTTACAGCGAAATTAAACTAATTGGTTGAAGGTTAAACCACTTTTTCTAATAATATTTTTTTGTTGAAGATTCATAATTGAAGTTGAGAATTTATCTCTTTGGTTAAAAGTTGAACTATTTTGTTAAAGATTGATCTATTTTAATGAAATATTTAGCACTTTGGGTAAAAGTTGACCTTCTTTATTAAATTTTTTTTTTTTTTTAAGATTTATCTCTTTGGCTGAAAATTTAACTATTTTGTTGAAAATCCGTTTTGTTTTGGTTTAAAAATAATTTGCTTAACTGTAGATATAACTTCTCTATTTTTTGTTGTAAATTAACTCCTTTGCTGAAAACTCGACTGTTTTGTAGGTAATTCGCCTTTTCGGCTTCAAAAAGCAATATTTTGATTGCAAATTGATGCATTGCATTAAGAATTCGTTTTTTGGTTTGTTGAAAATGCAACTATTTTATTAAAAAGTCATCTTATTTGGTCAAAAATTCAAACATTTGGTTTAAAGTCGAATTATTTTGATGATAATTAATTTTTTGGTTGAAGTTAAGTCTCTTTTCTTGAAAATAAAACTATGTTGTAGAAAATTTGTCGAAAATTAACTGTTCAACTGAAAATTGAACTATTCCTATTTTGGTTGAAAATTTTTCTTTTAGTTAATATTTCCCTATTTAGGTAAAATTTTTCTTGTAAAATCATGTTTTTTTCGAGCACTTTTTTTCGGTTAAATTCATCTGTTTTTAATTTCAAATTTAAATAAAAAGAAATCCATGCAATTTCTAGGAAATTTATGTATTTTGTTGAAAATGCGTCTTTTTGGGTAGAAAATGTATACTGTTTGTTGCAAATTCATCTATTTTTTTCATAATTTGTTGTTTCTGTTGAATTTGTTTGTTTGCCAATTTTTGTTGTTGTTAAAAATTACTTTTTGAAACTGAAATTTTGACTATTCCAAATTAGATTCGAAACCTATCCTTTTCAGTTAAAACTTTGAATATTTGGTGAAATATCCATTCTTCTTCATTGAAAATTAATTTTGTTATTAAAAATTTATCTTTTAGGGTTCAAAGATTTGTCTTTTTTCTGGATTAAACTGGCTGAAAAGCCGTTTTTCGCTGTTGTAGAATAATTATTTAAACTTAAAATTTAACTATCCCATTTTGAGCTAAAAACTTGGTTAAAAATTTAACTATTTGGTTGAAAATGCATGTATTTTTCTGAACGTTCGTCTTATGGAAGAAAAATTTTTTTCTTGGTTGAAAATTGATTTTAGTAGGTTAAAAATTCAATAAATATGTCAACATTCTAATAATTTGTTAAAGATTCAACTATCAGCTTGCAGATAAGTTTTATGATTGAGGATTCAAGTATTTTTTCTTAATTCGTCCTTTTGTATTGAAAATTCATCTTTTGTGGTGAAAAAATCATCTTTCTTTATCAAATTTTTTTTTCATTCAAACTTTTTTTTAGAAAATGCATCTGCTTGGCTTAAAAATTTCAATGTTTAGTGAAAAGTTTAATTATTGTGTTCAAAAATCGTATTTTTTGCTTCAAACTAAGTATTTGATTGTTAATACAATTGTTTGATTCAAAATAAAGTTTTTTGTTCAAATTTTTGTTTTTTTTCCAAAATGACTTCTTGAGGCTGGAAAGAACAGGAAAAAAGCATTCTATTCATATTAGGAAACCAGTAAAGCATTTTTGAAGTTGGAAACAGGATCCACATATACCCGGGACTTATTAGAATAATTTGGAATGGGAAACGGGTATATTTGGAAGATAGGGGTATTTTCGAGGTCTTCGACAATCATTTCCACTCATCAGAATTCATTCTAGAATAGATAGTTGGAAGAGGAAAATGCCCTGCAAGATCTCCACCAACTTTCATAAGAATTAAATGTGAGATTTTTTAATTATACTGAAAAATGTAAATTTTTCCCTGATTTAGAGTGATTTTTGGATACAAACTCGTATAAAATCGTTTCGACTCGTCAGAATTTAATCTAGATTGGATAGTTGGAAGAAGAAAATACCCTGGAAGATCTCCACAAATTTCCATGAAAACCAAATGTGACGTTTTTTAATTATACTAAAAAATTTCCATTTTTTCCTTGATTTAGAGTGATTTTGAGTGATTTTTGGATTTAAACTTGTCTAAAATCGTTTCCATTCGTCAGAATTTAATCCAGATTAGATAGCTGGGAGCGGAAAGTGCCCTGGAAGATATCCATCAATTTTGATGGAAATTATATGTCACGTTTTTTGATGATATTAAAAAATGTAAAATTTGGCTTGATTTTGAAAATAGGTTGGAATTTTGTGAAGTTTTAACTTTTTAAATACCTCTGTATGATACGCCCAACCCTGGGTTTCTAAAAGTGATCAAACTTGGCAACGTAGATTATGAACGACATCCTAGGTGTTCGGAGATAGGAACTTCATCGTTTTGGGCTCCTTTTCAGCAGGATAGTTTCCTTTTTGTTGCAGCTCTTCAGGAACCAAAAACTGGTTCTAATAGAAACTCCGGTTTTTTCTGTGACGTGTTCAACCAATTGATGCATTACTTTTGAGAGGGAGGGGAGGAGGTTCGGAGAAAATGAATTCGTGAACTTTGGCCTTGAAAGAGCTGGAAAAGCCGAGTACTTTTGTTCTGAAATTACTTCTTGCGGCTGGCATAACTGGAAAAGAGCGTTTTATCTACATAAAAAAAACAGAATTTTTACAAAAGAATGTAAATTTTTCCTTGATTCAGAGTGATTTTGAGTCATTTTTGGATTCAAACTTGTCTAAAATCGTTTCCACTCGTCAGAATCTAATCTGAATCAGATAGTTGGAAGCGGCAAGTGCCCTGAAAGATATCCATCAATTTTGATGGAAATTAAATGTGGCATTCGTTAATTTTATTGAAAAATGTAGAATCTTGGATTGATCTTGAAATAAAGTTTGAATTTTGATCAATTTTCACTTTTTAAGTACATCTGTATGATACTGCCGGCACTGAGTGTTCAAAATAGCTTAAAATTGACAACGTAGTTCATAAACGACCCATAAGTTTTTGTTCTAAAATGACTTCTTGAGGCTGTGAAGAACTGGAGAAGGGAGAAAAGAAAGAATATCTACATTAGGAAACCAGAAAAGCATTTTGGAAGTTGGAAACGGGATCCACATATACCCAAGACTTATTAAAATACTTCGGGATGGACAACGGGGATAACGGGACTTAATAACATACTTTGGAGCTGGAAACGGGTAATTCATAGAGATTTTGCAGCTGAAGCAAGCTGGAGCGGGTATATTTGCAAAATAGGGGTATCTTTGAGGTCTTCGAAAATTGTTTCCACTCATCATAATTTATTCTAGGTCAGATAGTTGGAAGAGGAAAATGCCCTAGAAGATCTCCACCAATTTTCATGAAAATTAAATGTAAAGTTTTTAATGATACTAAGAAATGAAAATTTTACCTTGATTTATAGTGAGTTTTGGATTCAAACACGTCTCAAATCTTTTCCAAGCGTCAGAATTCAATCTAGATTAGATAGTTGGAAGCGGAAAACGCCCTGGAAGATATCCACTAATTGAGGTGAAAATTAAATATTGCGGTTTTTAATTATATTAAAGAATGTAAATTTTTGGCTTCATTTTGAAAAAAGTTTGAATTTTGTAAAAATTTGACCTTTTAAGTACCTCCGTAGATACCACCGCCCCTCGGTGTCCAAAATAGATCAAAATTGGCAACGTAGCTTATAAACGACCCCCTAGGTGTTCGGAGATAGGAACTTCATCGTTTTGGGTTCCTTTTCAGCAGGAGAGTTTCCTTTTTGTTGCAGCTCTTCAGGAACCAAAAACTGGTTCTAATAGGAACCCCAGTTTTCTCTATGACGTGTTTAGCCAACGAATGGATTAATTTCGGGAAGGGAGGGAAGTGGGTTGGTAGAAAATGGATTCTTGAACTATGGTCTTGGAATAGCTGGAAAAGCCGAGTAGTTTTGTTCGAAAATGACTTCTTGCGGCTATGAAAAACTGGAAAAGAGAAAGAAAAAAGAAAAATCTACATTAGGAAACCAGAAGAGCATTTTAGAAGATGGAAACGGGATCCACGTATACCCGGGATTTATTAAAATACTTTGGGATAGCAAACGGGGATCCCGGGACTCATTGAAATACTTTGGAGTTGGAAACGGGTTCTATATAGAGATTTGTAGCTGAAGCAAGCTGAAACGGACATATTTGCAAGATAGGGGTATCTTTGAGATCTTCGAAAATCGTTTTCACTTCTCAGAATTGATTCTAGATTAGATAGTTGGAAGAGGGAAATACCCTGAAATATCTCTGCCAATTTCCATATAAATTAAATGTGACATTCTTCAATTACATTGAAAAACGTAAATTGTTTCCTTGATCTAGAGTGATTTTGAGTGATTTTTGGATTCAAACTCGTCTAAAATCGTTTCCACTCGTTAGAATTTATTGTAAATTATCTCATTGGAAGCGGAAAGTGCCCTGTAAGATATCCATCAATTTTGATGAAAATTCAATGTCGCGCTTTTTGATTATATTACAAAATGTACATTTTTGGATTGACTTTGAAACAAAGTTTAAATTTGGTAAAAATTTGACTTTTTAGGTACTTCCGTAGATACCACCGCCCCTGGGTGTCTAAAATAGCTCAAAATTGGCAACGTAGCTTGTGAACGATCCCTAAGGTGTTGGGTGATGGAGGCTTCTGCAGCCAGAGAAGGTGCTATCAATGATAGGAAGGTAAGATAACAGCTCGAGTCACGTACATAACAAATGATTGCAGACTGTTCGAGAGGAAGCAGAGGCGTGCGCGTGCAGAGTCAAGAGAACTGTTGGTGGTCCAGGGCTTCGGGCATCGTATCGTTTGTCAAGTCGTCGATATGCCGATCCAGCGCCTCGATTACCATATTTTAACGCCAGCGTTATTGGTCCCAAGACTTGCTACTGGAATCTTCAACAACATTCTGCATTCTCTCTTGCCAAGTCGACTCGTTAGTAAGTTCCATCGACATCATCTATAATCGAAGTGCCAATCCACCTACGTCATTCGCCTTAATACCTGCAACATTAACAATCTTTAGTGTCCTCGTTTTTCACCTGATGATGTTCCATTCCTTCGATAATCGAAGAAGCATTTTCACATTCTACAAATTCTTGTGTTATTTCTTTAAACAAGTAATTTCAGATTCAGGTTATTTAAGTTCAACAGTCGGAGACCGGTTAGAGAGCTACAGCGTAGTATATACATGCAATCGGTGTATACATTTTTTGCATTTTTTAGTATTAGCTCATTACATTTAGATGCATATGGTAGTATTTTATGAGGCTTCTTTTTTTTCAAACAAATTCCAGTTAAGTGTCAAGTTTTATTCTGACGGGATCAATTTTTGGTAGCGTATAGGTCATAACTTATTAAGATTTGCACACGTGTAATGATCAAATACAAAAGCTGAAGATATGTTAAATTTGTTCTTTAGAAAGTTAGGCTGAAGAAATGAAGATACTTTTTTAAAGCAGAAATGTATTATATATTCAAAAAAATGGTTTAATTTTCAACTCAAAACAAAAGATCTTCTATCCAAAAGTACGAATTAAAAAAGACAATTTAAATCTTCAACTGTACAAGATGACTTTAACAAAACAGTGAGATCTTCATCAAATTAATTAACTCTATACGAAATACATGAATTTTCAATCAAATAGTCAGATTTTCAACTACAAAAAAAAATTTCAACCAAAAATGAAAGAGCTCGATTCAGAGTTTGAAAAATGACTATTCATAATTAAAAAATTACTTTTACACAAAGAAGAGCCTAATTTCGAATAAAATAGTTCAATTCAACCTGATGGATGAATTTTCAACAAAGATTAATTTTCTGCCCAAAAAGATGGATTTGAAAAATAAGAGTTAAGTTTTCAAGCTTCAATCAAGTTAATTTTCAATCAAGAAAGATAATTTTTGAACCAAATAGTTGAATTTGCAACTAAAAAGGATAGTTTTTAAATCGGAAATAGAATCGTCAAATGTTTAGTTCAAGAAAATTGTGTTTATTAAAAAAACGAATGCTTCACAAAATAGATCCATTTGCAATCAAATTTTTGATTTTGAATCCATGAAGACGAATTATTCACAAAACAGTAAAATTTTCAACAAACAAAATCATTTCTAAACAAATAGTTGAATTTCCAAGCAGAAAAGATAAATTTTCAACTAAAAGTATCAATTTTCAACCAAAAAGTAGACAGTCTATTTTCAACTAAGATGATGAATCTTAAAAATGAGTTTTAAATCAAAGAGTTCAACATTCAATCACTAGGTTGAATTTTTATCAAACAAGGTCAAGTTTTGACCAAAAAAGAGAAATTTTCTACAATATACTTCAAGTTTCAAAAAAATAGTCAAAGTTTCAACTAAATAAATAAATTTTCAACCAAATAATTGAATTTTCAACTGAAAAATCTGAATTTTTAACCAAAAAGAAATCGTTGAATTTTCAGTTAAAAAATTAATTTTTAACATCAAAGGAAGTGATTTTGCAGCCAAATGATGAAATATTTAACCAAAGAGATGAATCTTTAACTGAAAAAATTAATGTTGACCAAAGAAATTCATATAGCCGAATAGATGAATTTTCAACAATGAAAATCGATTTTCTATTTAAAAAAAAACAACAAATTATTTTAAGCAAAAGTGTTAAGTTATCAAACTGAAAAATGAATTATTTTAGACGATAGTTAACTTTTGAACTCTACGAGATGAATTTCCTACAAGGAAGTTAATTTTTAAATCAAGAAAGATAAATTTACAGTCAAAGAGTGAAATTTTTAACTAAAATCTCTAAATTTTCTTTTTTAGAAAGTAATTTTTCACAAAAAAAAAAGAAGAATTTTCAACCAATTCAATTCAACCAAAAGCGATAAAAGTTTTGAAAAAATAGTTGAATTCTCGATCAATAAAACAAATTTTCAACAAACGAAAATCATTTTTCTCCCAAAAAGACGCATTTTTAACCAAATGTATGAATTTTCTACAAAATAATTGAATTTTTCACTTACAAAGAATAAATATTGAACAAAAAATGAAATCTTTTAATTTTTAGATAAAAGATCATCTTTAATCAAAATAAAAACGAATTATTGAAAAAATAAATTACCTTGCAACCGAATTGTTGAATTTTTAAGTTGAAAAGACGCATTATCTACATGACAGTTGAATTTTCAACCCAAATTTATTTTTTGTTTTTAAAAAAGTGAATTCTTTACCAAATAGTTAATTTTTTGAATGAGTACTTTAATTTTTCAATATATAGTTAAATTTTCTAGTCAGAAAGTCATTGGTTCTGCTACCACAGGGAAAATAGTTAAATTTTCAATACAAAAATTAATTTTCAATACTAAATTAATCCAATTTCCAGGAAAATAGTTACATTTTCAACCAAAAAGATGAATCTTCAACCAAAAAGTGACTTACTAACAAAGAAGTTCAAAGTTCGATCAAGTTTTAAACTTTCTGATAAAACAATATGACTTTTTAACAAAATATTTGCATTCGCAACAAAATGAACCAAACAAGCTGAATTCCGAGTCAAAACTAAATACATTTTTCTACAGTGTAGTTTAACCTTAAACCCATTCACTGATTTTACAATCCAAAAGATGAATCCTTAACGAAACATGTCATAGTTAATATTTGACTAAAAAATACTTTGAATAAAAATCAAAAACAGTCAAATTCAACCAAAGTAGATGATTTTCAAACAAAAAATTCATGAATTTTCAATTAATTTTTTTTCAATAAATAGTTCAATATTAACTGAAATATCATATTTTAGGAAAGCCTACATATTCATTATGAAAATCGAAAATATTTATATGCGCTTGCTATCGTTTTTTCAATATGGATTTTAAATGTGAGAGAACGATCGAAATTGAGATCTAGATCAATTATGTTGAATATTCTCAAAAGCTAAACTTAATTCAGTTTGTATTGGAAATCAATAAACAGAGGTGCATTACGAGTTCCAAAAAATGACACAATATGATACTTTTGGATGTGCAATTCCAATTTATTAAAGTTACACTAATCAGAAAATTTATTACTACTATTTTGTGAGTTTTTACACTAGTTGATATCAATGTTTGACGGTGCTAATATTCAACATCATGCACAAAGGAATAATGGAAGCAGTCATGTGAAGTTAAGAGATCATTGATGAACACCAGATAGAATGGTGGACCAATGTTCGAACCTTGTGGAACTCCAGATGCTGTTATCAAAGATTTTCAGAATTATCATAATTTTGCTAGATAAGATCTAATAAGATCGCATGGTCTAGATGAGATTCAACTGCATGATTTATTAATGTCATTTTCTAATGTTTGACAGGAGATAAGATCAATTATTGACAGTGTCAATATAAAACAGAATGCGCAAAGGAATAGTGGAAGATGTCATTTAAAGTTGATAGGTCATCGAGGAACACCACAAAGAATAGTGGACCAAGATTTGAACCTTGTGGAACTCCAGATATTGGCTTCAAAGATTGAGAGAAGTAATATAGTTTTTCTAGATACGATCTGATAAGATCGAATGGTCCGGATAGGATTCATCACTTTGGTTTATTAATGTTCTTGTCCAAGGTTTGACACGAGTTAAGATCAATTATTGACAGTGAAAACACTTAACATCACGAGCATAGAAACGAAGAATAGTGAACCAAAGTTAAAACCTTGTGGAACTCTAGATGTTTTCATCAAAGATTGAGAGGAGCATCATAGTTTTTCTAGGTAAAATCTAAAAAAATCGCATTTTCTAGATAGGATTGAACACTATAATTGATCAAAGTTGTGTTCCAAGCTTTGGCACGAGTTGAGATCATGTATTTACGGTGCAAATATTCAACATCATGCTCAAATGAATGATGGAAGCCGTCATTCAAAGTTGATAGGTCATCGATGAACACCACAAAGAATGGTAGACCAAGATTTGAACATTATGGAACTCCAGATGTTGGCTTCAAAGATTGAGGGAAGTATTATAGTTTACTTAGATAAGACCTAAGAAGATCAAATGGTCTAGATAGGATTCATCACTATGGTTTATTAATGTTCTGGTCCAAGGTTTGACATTCGTTAAGATCAATTATTGACAATGAAAACACTTAACATCACGAGCATAGAAACAAAGAATAGTGAACCAAAGTTCAAACCTTGTGGAACTCTAAATGTTCGCATCAAAGATTGAGAGGAGTATCATAGTTTTTCTGGGTAAAATCTAAAAAAATCGCATTTTCTAGATAGAATTGAACACTATAATTGATCAAAGTTATTTTCCAAGCTTTGACACAAGTTGAGATCATGTATTTACGGTGCAAATATTCAACATCATGCTCAAATGAATTATGGAAGCAGTCATTTAAAGTTGATAGGTCATCGATGAACACCACAAAGAATAGTAGACCAAGATTTGAACATTATAGAACTCCAGATGTTGGCTTCAAAGATTGAGGGAAGTATTATAGTTTTCTTAGATAAGAACTAAGAAGATCGAATGGTCTAGATAGGATTCATAACTATGGTTTATTAATGTTCTTGTCCAAGGTTTAACACTAGTTGAGATCAATTATTGACAGTAAAAACACTCAAAATCACGAGCATAGAAACAAAGAATAGTGAACCAAAGTTCAAACCTTGTGGAACTCCAAATGCTCGCATCAAAGATTGAGAAAAGCATCATAGTTTTTCTAGGTAATATCTATAAAGATCGCATGGTCTAGATAGGATTCAATACTTTAATTGATCGAAGTTATTTTCTAAGCTTTAACAAGAGTCGAGATCAATTATTGACTGCGGAAATACTTAACATCATGCACAAAGGAATAGTGGAAGCAGTCATTTAAAGTTGACGGGTCATCGAAGTCATCGAGGTCATCTTCACGAAGAATAGTGGACCAAGATTTAAACCTTGTGGAACTCCAAATGTTGGCTTCAAAGATTTAGAGAAGTATCATAGTTTTTCTAGATAAGATTTAAAAAGATAGCATGGTCTAGATAGGATTCATCACTATGGTTTATTAGTGTTCTTGTCCAAGATTTGACACGAGTTAAGATCAATTATTGACCGTGAAAAAACTTAACATCATGAGCATAGAAACAAAGAATAGTGAACCAAAGTTCAAACCTTGTGGAACTCTAGATGTTAGCGTAAACGATTGAGAGTATCACAGTTTTTCTAATAAGATTGCGAGGTCTATCTTGTCAGAATAATAAATGTAAGATCATGGGAAAATGTTACTTCAGAGAAGAATTGAGAATAGAGAATTGCATTAAGCTAATCGTTTGATTCGTTTCATCAATCTCAATGAAAAGAATTGAAATTTATGAAATTCACACTCTTGAATTCTTGAAGGAAACACTTGTCAGCTTGACTTCCGGATATTTGTGAAAAGATGTAGAGGACGTGGGATCAAGACTTCGATTTGGGGGATGAGTGGTCAATTTCCTTTCAGCGACACCGGTGACATGGACAAAACCATTTATAACAGGCGCTAATAGATCCCCTGTAAGCTGGCGTGGGTCCGTTTTACAGGTTTTCCATCAACATTCGAATACATCAGAGACCTGCTCTGATGCCTCGACTAATGGTTCACGCTGTTGACAGTGAAAAACCCTCGCTTGTCGACCAGCCCTCACGATTAATACCTCGATTCGGGAATCGTCACGTTTGATAAATAGACTACAACTGAAAAATTTGTCGAATTTGACGCTCCTACCGTTTTCAGGAATGATTGAGTTGTCACTGGTATCATCTACTAAAGAGGTTTAAATTCTTACCAATTCCAAAGGAGTCTGAAAGAGAGCTTTTTCTGAATTAACTTAAAATCGGAATAGAATATGTTTTATATATTTTTATATTCAATAGAGAAATGTGGCTTTCTTATATGAATGCTCAGGAAATATTTTTTAAATTAAAGTAAGAGATGTTTGAATAGGTGTTAAATATAGTTTTTTTGAATGTTTCTAGAGAATTGGTCAAAGATCATTGAGTGCGATGAAAAAGTGGTAACAATAAAATTTTGAATTTGAGATTCTGTTGAACAGTTAAGGTCATTTTTCTTAGATGAAAATTTTCCCTCTTGTGTTTAGGAATTGTAGCTCTTGAGGCATCAGCAATAAGCAATCTAGCCTTGAGTTAAAAATAATCCATTTTGAAGGATGTCATTTTCAATTCATTCAACTCATTTTCGTTTGCAATGATTTCAAGGGACTTCACAAAATGTTAAAGATTTTAAAAGATTTTACGGGATGATTTCATGTGATTTCTGACAGATTTCAATAGATATAAAAAACTTCTGAACATTTTATAATATTTCAATAAACTGCAAAGACTTCCACAAGAATCAAGGGATTCCGTAGGATTTCAAGAATATAATGATAATTTCAAATATTTTGATTAACATCCGGCTTTAAAGAATTTGTAAGTGATTTTAGAAGATTTGCGAGGATTGAGGTATTTCTAAGGGGTTTTAAAGGCTCTCAATTATGTGTCCTAATACATTCCCCAGGATGACAAAGACTTCACAAGAATTAAGGGATATCAAAGAATTTGAAAGATTCTAAAAGATTTTCAAATCTTTTTCGTAGATTTCAAGAATTTTAAGGAATTTTAAGGGTTTTTTTACACAATTTTAAAGATTTTAGGATATGTTGAAAGATTTCCAGGATTTTTCAAGGGCTTAACAAAATTTCAAAGTATTTTAAAAGATTTCCAAAAATTTGAAATATTTTACGGTGTCTCCAAAGATTCTAAAGAATTTGTTAGAGTTTAAAGAATTTTGGAGAGATTTTGAGTGATTTCAATGATTTTAAGGACTTCAGACAAATATTTATTATGTTTTAAAGAATTTCCTAGCCTTTCGGAAGATTTGGAAGAACTTTGAAGGACCTATGAGGCTTCAAGATATCTTAAAAGATTTAAAGTTATTTTTAAAGGATTTTAACGTTTCTAATCAGATTTCCAAGGATTTCAATGATTTCAAGCAATTTTAAAATCGGTCAAGATATTTTAATGAATTTTTTATGCATTTTCTACCAAATAGTTAAATTTTTTAATAAATAGTTTGATTTTCTACCAAAATAATTGAAGTTTGAATAAAATAGTTTATTTTCAAGCAAAAAGTTTACTTTTTGACCAAATTGTCGGATTTTTAAGCCAAAAAAATTATTGTTTTACAAAACTGTTGAATTTTCATCTAAAAAGGTAATTCAGGACCAAATAATTGCATTTTCAAAAAAATTTATGAATCCTACAACGTGAAGAATTAATTTTTTCACAACGTTATTTAACTTGGAACAGAGTAGTTAATTTTTCAACAGAGTGAATTTATTTTTAACGAAAAATGTGGTGGATATTACTTTTACAAAAAAAAATCTTAATTTGAAGAAAGACGAATTTGCAACAGAATATATGAAATTTCAAAGAGATCAGATCAATTTTTAACCAAAAGTAGAATAATTTTCTGTAAAGAAAATTGATCATCAAAAAAAAAATTTTTGCGAAATAGTTAAATTTTTTAATAAAGAGGTGAATTTTCATCTCAAATCAAGAATTTTATGAGGAAAAAAAGACAATTTTCAAGAAAACGTTCAAAAATCAACCAACTACTTGAATTTTAAATCAAGAAATTTATTTTTTTATTCAAGAAGATTAATTTTCTACAAAAAAATTAATTATCAACAACATACATGAATTTTCAATTAAGTATTTAAATTTTAAACTAACAAAGATGTATTTTCAATTAAATAGTTGCATTGACAGCTAAGAAAGATGAATTTTCAACCAAAAAATCATACGAATTTCCAAGAAAATAGTTGAATTGTCAACCATTCACACGTTTATAAAAATGGTTAATTTCATCAAATTTCTTTAACCAATTTTGATTTTCGAGCTTTGTTTGTTCTGTTTTTGGTACAATATATTATTGAATCTCAACTATGAAGTAAATTAGAAGTTAAATTATTTTAATTTTGAGTCACTGCAAAAAATTTGTCCCGATGAACTTTCACGCTTTTGCCGCGACACCCTTCATTTGATAATAATTTTTTTTGGAATCTTTACAAATTTAAAATTCTTTTGAAAATTTTCTGAAAATTCTATATACCTTTTGAAATTATTCGATTTTTTCCTGAAACTTTTGATGAATCCTGCGAAATAAAAAAAATGCCTAAAATCTTCTAGATTATTATTTTTACAGTTTTGGAAATCTTTTGAAATCTTTTCAAATATTCGCTTTAAATTAATTTTTCAAAATAATCATACAATAAATTTTTGCATTATTTTGAAACCTTTAAAAATGCTTGAAAACCTTCTAAATTTTTCGTTTGAAATCTTCGAAAATCTACATTTTGTTTTACATTTTTTGACATCTTTTAAAGTTTCAAATTATTTTTGAATTTGTTCAAAACTTCTAAATATCTCTTAAACTTATTCCAACTTTTTCCAAATTGTTAGCTTTACAATTGTTGAATATTCATCAAAATTTGCTCTTGTTTGAAAATATTCTTAAACATTCTTTAAAAGTTTCTTTCTTTTAAAGTTTTGAATTATTTTCGAATTCGCTTAAAACTTGTAAATATCTCTCAAACCTCTTCCAATTTTTCCAACTTGTTTTCAAAATAAAAATCATTTTAAATTTTTCCAGGAATCTTAAGGTAATTTTTGTATTATCTTAAAAGCTTTTCAAAATCCTAAAAAGCTTCCAAATTTTATTCAAAAACTTCTAAATATCTCCTCAACTTACTCGATTTCTTTCTACTCGAATACATTTTTATCTGTTATTTTCACATAAAAACTCAACATTTTCACTTTCAAATACATTTTTTTATTTAATTGGGACAATTAAAATTATTATTGCAACTTTCAAAGTTTAAGTTTAGCCCTCGAAAATTTTAACGATTCAAGGCTTTGTGTTGCAAAGATTTCAGTTTCAAATTGTTTAGTTTTAAAAATTTCATTTATAATTGTTGATTTTAAATAAAGATTCAAACAATGCTGATTATTAAAACATCGTTCTTCTTCTGAATTGCAAATTTTCAAATTAAATTCGTTAAAAATAGTGTATTTTAGACTGAAACAACAGATCGTTTATAAAGTTTCCATCGGAAGTTTACAGCTGATTAACTTCTAAGGCTTTCCAATCAAAAGAGTTCCATTTTTAACGTCAACATTTGTGAATTGTTTAATTTCAACAGATTCAGAAGAAATGGTTGTTCAATTTCGAATACACGAACTACAGTTCAATTTCAAAAATCATTAATTTATTCATTTATTTTTGCAGTTGACCAACCTAAAACGTTTTACGTCCAATAATTTCAATTTCAAAAACTATTCCTATTTTATTGTGTAAGTCTTCAGAACTGCATTTTTAAATTCTCCTAATTGAAAATGTACCCTTAAAAATGAAGATTCAAAATGGAAAATGTTGGTGATACGAGATTTTAGAATTACACATTGTGAACTGAATGATTTCACGATTGAAAAAGTAATCATTTTAACTTAGCATTGGAAAAAAGTTGAAATAAAATTTATTTTGAATTGCATTATATATCTTTTGATATGAAATTTGTGATATTTTAAGTAATTGGATAGATTTTTCTCCTAAAAACTTGTCGAAATTCTGATAAAAAAATGAGACCCTGAATTATGATATTTTAGAATATAAGTATGCTTCTCAAATAATAATAATACGTATTTAGTGCTTCAAAGCTTAACAATTCTTCTTCAAAGAAACAAATTCCAAGCAATTTTCAAAAGATTTTAATAAATCGAAAAGATTTTTAATATTTTGGGATATGTTAAAATATTCCATGGAATTTTAATAGATTTCAATCAATTAAAAGGATTTTAAAGAATTCAAATATTTTATGGTATTTTAGAACATTTCCAGCAATTTTTAGTAGATTTCAATAAATTAAAAAGATTTTAAAGGATCCAAAATATTTTAGGGTATTTGAAAAAATTCCGAGGAATTGTCAATAGTTTCCAATAAATTTAAATGTTTTAAAGGATTGCACATATTTTCGGGTACTTAAAAAAATCCTAGAACTTTCTGATAAATTTCAATAAATTAAAAGGATTTCAAAGAATTGTAAATATCTTAGGGTATTTAAAAATATTCCAAGGAATTTTACATATATTTTAATGAATTGAAAGGTTTTTGAAGGATTTATAATATTTTAGGATATTTCAACAGATTTCAAGTAATTTTTAATAGATTGCAATAAATTCAATGGATTTTAAATATTTTAGGGTATTTTAAAATATTTCATGAAATTTTAAATAGATTCTAATAAATTAGAAGGATTTTGAAAATTTTTAAATATTCTAGGGTATTTAAAAATATTCCAAGGAATTTTCAATTGATTTCAAAAAATTAAATTAATTTTAAAGGATTTTAGGATATTTTAAGAGATTCCATTGAATTTTCAATAGATTTCAATAAATTAGAAGTATTTTAAAGAATTTTGAATATTTGAAGATATTTCAAGAGATTTCAAGGAATTTAAAATAGATTTCAATGAATTCAAATGTTTTTAAAGGATTTAACATATTTTAGGACATTTCAACAGATTCCAAGACCTTTTTAATAGATTGCAATAAATTGAATAGATTTTAAATATTCTAGGGTATTTTAAAAGATTCCAAGGAATTTTCAATTGATTTCAAAAAATTGAATGGATTTTAAGGGATTTTAGGATATTTTGAGAGATTCTATTGAATTTTAAATAGATTTCAATAAATTAAAAGTATTTTAAAGAATTTTAAATATTTGAGGGTATTTTAAACGATTTCAAAGAATCTTAAATACATTATAATGAACTGAAATAATTTTAAAAGATTTAAAATATTTTAGGATATTTTTAAATACTCCAAGTAATTTTCAATAGATTTCAACAAATTGAATGGACTTTAAATATTTTAGGGTATTTCAAAATATTCCATTGTATTTTCAATAGATTTCAATAAATTATAAGGATTTTAAAAAATGTTAAAAATTGCAGGGTATTTAAAAATATTCCAAGGAATTTAAAATATATTTTAATGAATTAAAAGGATTTAAAAGAATTTAAAATATTTTAGAATATTTCAAAGATGTCAAGTAATTGTTAATAGATTGTAATAAATTTAACAAAAATTAAAGAATTTTAAGGAAATCCATCGAATTTGTAATGGATTTCAATACATTGAATGGATTTTAAGGGATTTTCAATATTTTAGGGTATTTTAAAAGATTTCATGAAATTTTCAATGGATTCCAATACATTAAAAGGATTTTAAAGAATTTTAAATACTTTAAGATAGTTTAAATATTCCAGGGAACTGTCAATAGGGATTCAATAAATTGAAAGGATTTCGAAGCATCTAAGGTATTTTAGGGTATTTTGAAAGATTTGAAAAAATTGTCAATAGATTGAATAAATTGAAGGGATTTGAAAAAATTTGGAAGATTTTAGGTTTTTTAAAAAGATTCCAATATCTGTAAATGACTTGTACAAGTTTTTTTTTGAATTACAGCAAAAAGTTCATTGCAAAGCGTAAAAGAAAAATTTTCCCAGAAAATTATACATACAAAAATGAAAGAGATTATTCAAAATATGATTCTTTCTAATGTTTATTTATTATTTGCTTATAACTAGAAAGGGAAAACAAAGTTAAACATTTCAGAAAACCCCGCAACTTTCTAGCACTTATCTGATAGAAGATAGTTGTAAACAACAATAATTTGTTCAACAATTATTCTTATTAAATTGAATTGAATATTAATTCACTCCAAGTGAAAAGTGCAGACAAAGTTCAAAATTTCGAAAAAAACGCGATTTCTAGCTTTATTGAAGGATAATATTACTAACAATAATAATGAATTGTTTTGAAAATTATTTTTTGTTAACATTAATTAACTATCACCTCACTTCAATTAAATATTGAATCAAAAGTGGAAAAATTGTGAAAAAACCGCAACTTTCTATCTCCATTCTAAGAGAAAATTGCTAGAAAAAATAATTACTTGTTTAAAAAATGTATTGAAATACCTAATAAGCAGTATAAATTAGTATTTTATGTATTGGAAACAATTTTAATTTCAAGAAAAAACGCAAAAAAAATCTTGGTTAGCGCAAGAAGAAAAACCCATTTTTTCACTTATGGGTTTCTTTGGGACCCTATAAAACAGACTAATGGGCGTGATATTTTAATAGTAATATTTAATTTTCATTCTATGGCTAATCGTGAAGAGAAATGTCGAGTTTCAACTCGATTAATTTTTTTTTTCTGTTTGACCTAGAATCGAAAATTAAGAAAATAATAAATAAATCAAAACATTATTGTCTCTGTTTAATATTTAAAAGTACATTTTTCAAAACCAACATAAAGTTCGAAAATAATCAAATTGCACAAGACGGTTTATTCTTTCAAGCTTTCTTGTGCGTTGTAATTTTTTCAAAGTTTAAGTTGTTTTTGAAAAATGTACTTTCATTTATTTTTTGTTAACAAAAAAATAGATTTATTTTATTGTGGGTTCGAAAAAATTTCCATTCGGAACGCATGAAAATTTAAAGCAAAAAATTTCCAATTCATTTGTGGAACATCCTAGTGTACATAGATTGTGAGAAAATTATGCATTGGTTCGAGGAGAGGATTTCGCATTCAAGGATTTCATACTATCTTGAAAAATGCTTTTATTTTAGTTCAAAAGATAATGATAAATAATCTATTATTTGGAAAAGTAGTATCTATTTTCAAGATTACTCATTTGTAAAATATAAGAGAAGAATGAAAACATCATGGCAGCAGGTCATTGGTAATTGGCATAACTACAATTATTCTGCGAGATTATACAAAATTTTTTTTGGTATCAATTATCCTTTTATGAATAGGTTTCTTCAGAGTTTTTTGTTTTTGTTTGTTTCAGATGCATAAAAAAGTCCATAAGATTTTAGATTTAATTTCGATCCTGAACAAAAATAAGACAGTTTGAAGATTGTTTTTTATCACTAAGGTTAATAATAAAACTCCACAATTATTTTGCGATGTTTTCTCAGCTTGGTCTGCTGACCTCTTCGGCTAAAATTTTATTAAACACCATCAAGATATAAAAAAAATACACAAAAAAAAATTTTTAGTTCATAAACTTGTTCAATATGATGGAAAAAACTTGATGTGTTTCGTAGTGTAAAGTCAATGTTAGATCCAAGACTTGTATTATTGGTATGGAAAAATCTATCACCCTGCATATTCAGTTTAAAGATTTTTTGTTGTTGATCACTGGGGTTGATAATAAAAATCCACCATTATTTTATTCTATTTTATTATTTTATTTTATACAAAAAAAAAAAAATCTTTAAACCAAATATGGAGGGTGATATATAATTCCATACCAATAATACAACTCTTTGATCTAACATGTTCCTTACACGTTGAAACACACCAAGTTTTTTTCATCATATTGAACAAGTTTATAAATTTAATAATTAAAATTTTATCCTGAAGAGGTCAGCAAACCAAGCTGACGAAACGTCGCAAAATAATTGTCAAGTTTTATTATTAACCCCAGTGATGAAAAAAAAAATCTTCAAACTAAATATGGAGGGCGATAGTAAGACAATTGATAATAAGACAATTTACAGACCGGGAATCATTAACTTTTAGTGCATCCTCATCCATTTTATCATCCTTCGAGACAAAATCACAAGACATGAAGTGGACATTCCGACATTTTGACGACGATCAAGCATTGAAATCCGTCAATACTTGAGTCGAGTAGACAGTAGAGGGAAGATGAATGTTGAATTCACAGTGAGCCTCGAGATCGTACAGTGAAGTGGCTACAGCTTCAGTTCGATGGTAGCCACCTTAGGTGGTCCGAAATTCTTTCCACTCGAAATTACTTCCACTCATAAGTGGAAATCGGCTGGCTCCATTCGACGGACGGCAATCAGTCCCAACCGGTCGAGGGTCCGATGCAAGTTCGATTTCGATGAGAGAACTACTAATGATTCATCGAACTTCGATCACGTAGCGAGAATCAACTTATTGTCTTTTCAGGGTGGCCGCGAAACTTCATTTGCAAAATTCCCTCAATTCTCCCTCATTTTTCCCTAAACAGTTTTTTATTTTCTCGGAACATTATCATTAAAATGAACAAATTAACAAAACTAAATATCACTCTCAGAACATGGTAGTACATAATAAACAGGTTCGTTCCAATGTGTATCAACTCAAAGTTTACCTTCCTTTTTCTAATAATTTTACACAATTGTGTAAGATACAAAAGGTATTGCTAAACGAAACATTTCAGAGATACTTCCCCCAGGCAAGTGTTTAATAGAATTACACATTTTATACAATAGCAACACATATATAACATTTTTGTACCACAAATATAAAGAACTTGTATTTGTCATATTTCAGTCAGTGCATCTCGTATTCTTTATGATTAAAGTACACGTATTATATTATAAATATACTTGTAATTTTTCAACCCACGATAATATGGTTAAATCAACGTTACCATTTCTATCAGTGTAAACAATGTCCTGCATCTTATGTGGGGGAAACAAAAAGATCTTTAAAAACTCGGATCGATGAACATATCAAAAAGAAAAGAGCAGATTTGATTGTTTATAAACGTCAACATAATTTTGGTTGTACATTTGAATGGGACAGTGTAAAAATTATAGATCGAGAACCCAACTATAAAACAATACCCTCTCATTAGGATGGCAATGTAAAAAGAATGATTTCAGAGATGATCCATATAAACAGCACTTCAACTAATATTATTAAAAAAGAAGATATTTATGCTCTTAGCAAAATATATTTTTCATTATTACAGAAATTGAATTTGGGTGTTTAGCTTTCCATGAGATAAAATTCAATTTGTATTATCCGCGAATATGTGTATGAGTACGGGTATATGATAACAGCACAAGTTCTTCTTTCTTCAGTTGACTTTAGACTGTCATTTCAATCGAACAAAATGGTTCCTTTATATTTAATTCGACTTGTACGCGTTAAAATTTATGTTTTAACCAGTAAATGTCAGCGGTAATTTTTCAAAAATTGGTTTTTAACTTATACTATGCACCTGTACAAATATGTGTTATTTATGTGGTTTCTTTATTTTAATAAATTAGTCTGATGAGGTTGGCGAACCAATGTCAACTAGCAGAAGTTTTTATATAATGAAATATAAATTTGAGTGATGAATCAAATTCATTTGGTTCGAAGGCTAAAATACTCTACAGCGATTCCGATTTCAATTCAAATAAAAAATTTCCGGTCCGCAATGGTCATTGATGCCATTGTCATTGACGAAGTTTTATTCAAATCGGTTAGGTTGATCCAGGTCCTAGAATGGTGAAAAAATTTCGTAATCTAGCGCATCTTCTAATATTTTTAATATAGAATCTTTTATAAATGGTATAAAACAATTTTAAATTCAAATTCATACATTTTTCTTTATTAATAATAATAATCGTTTAATAATAATAATAATCGTTTAATAATAATAATAATCGTTGATGAAATCTATAAAAATTATATCATTTCTCAAAGGGTAGCAATTTACAATTGAAAGTCTTATTCTTTGATAAATATCTACGTTGCAAAATTATGTAAAATTTCATTATAATTATTAAAATTATATAAACATTCGTGTGAAAGTACAATTTTTCTACAATCACACTGCAGTAAAAAATACAAAAAAAATATTAAGAAAAATTGTAGTTGAAGAATTTTTTCCAAAAGATTTTATAACGACGTACATTTGATGAACAGATTTTTCTTTATTTTTTTGTATGAAAAATAAAAAGCCAAATTCATTTCCCGTTGGGCAGGCATGTTCAATTTATAGAATCATTTAAAGAAAGACTTCCTTTTTAGGATTTTAGACAACACATATTCCACCAATTTGATGAAATTTTTATTTTTTTTTTGAAAATTTTTGGATTATTTGAACTTTTAAGACTGAATCAACCGTTTCTTTAGAATTTGTCAAAAATTTTTTACAAGTTTTTTGTCTAAACCAATATAGATATTTGACATTTTCTTGTAGATTCCAGTAGATTTGTTTAGTTTTTTTTTAATTCATTAACAAATTCTATAAACATTGTCGTTTTAAAAAAGTTCTACAAGAAAGTTCTTGGGCTTTTTTTTTCTTTCTGGTGTTTTTTATTGAAATATGCGCTAAAATATTAATAAATTCAATTTTTTGCTGTTACAAATAATCAAGAAGGGTGCAAATCTAGAGGAAAACAAATTTTTCTACGACTTTTTTCTTCTAAAGTCTGAATATTACAAGAATGTAATAAATATTTTTAATTTTTAATTTACCTGATTTGCGTGACTTGATATTTCAGTAAATATTCAATAATAACGTAATAGGAAAAAAGTGCCACATACATTTTTTGTAGAACTTTTTTCAAGGAATAACTTTGCCCCAGCAGCTTTTATCATAGTTTGTCTTGTTTTTGCAAAAA
>JAABKJ010003224.1:0-26345 GCA_011634705.1 Andricus grossulariae
TGTGACGCGATCGTTCCCTCTCTCTTTCCATCTCCGTCATAATCGCACGAGCGCTGCAGCCAACTTCAAGTGACTACCCTAACCTCTTGTCTACTGTCAAAATATTAAAGTCGAGCATTCTCAACCAAATGAATTCGGTTCGTGAATGAAGAAAAATCGATCTCCGATAAAGGTATGATGAAAAATAGCGTGCACAATTCGGGTCGAAAGGCTATATGATTGCAACAAGTGTGAGTGCTGCCCTCGCTTCGCTCGGGCAGCAAACTTCGCACTCGTTGCAATCATAGCCTTTCAACTCTAGTTGTGCAATATACTATTTCAGAAAAATGAATATTCTAACTGCTCTCATAAACAACGACAGATACCAGAGAAAATAGAGATAAAAGTTAACACGTCTAAAAAAGTTCAATGAAAACCATCTCTTGCTCTTTTGTGATATCTTGCATCGTTTGCGAGAAAAATTTAAAAAAATTATAGTTTTAGGAAAAAAAATTTCTCCCGGCCTTGAAAATGGTTTAGCCCGCATAAATTTGATAGGGTGCCTTTCTTCTATTAGTAGAAACTTTTTAAAAATATTAGGAAGACTAAATAAAAGTATTTTTCACAGAACTTTTTTAGACGTGTAAACTTTTATTTTGGTTATTTTGATATCCTTCTGGCAATAACAGTTATTTAGCCCACTTGAAACGCAAAAAATGTCATTCTTATGAAACTACAAATTAACCAAAAATTTGGTAAAAAATCTAGGTGTGGGTTTTTTTGTTGTTGAGAAAATCGACTTTTAATATTTCCACAAAAACCGCCGCCATTTTATTAATTTGGTGGATTCAAAAGAAGACAATAAACGCTACCAAACTTAAAAAGAAAACTATAAATATCTCATTCAGGTCAAAAGTTATAAAGGATTAAAAATTTGTTTGAAGTTTTTTGAAAAACAAAACACAACATTCAAATACGCATAACTTCGTAGAATTTGTTTTTTATTGAACCAAAAAGTACAAATTTTTAATAAAATTATTGAATCCTCAATCAAAACAGGTTTATTTTTAACCAAACAAATGCATTTTCAACCACAAAAGATGAAATTATTGCGAAAAGGGATGAATTTTCAACAAGAGTTAAATTTTCAGCGAAGAAAGATTTTTCAGTCAATAAAGAAAAAAATTTCATCAGAAATGTTAATTTTCAAGCCGAAAAGACGAGCTTTCTACAAACCAGGCGAATTTACAACCAAAAAGATGGACTCTCAATCAAGAAAATAAATTTTTCACCAAAAAGACAAATTTTTAACAAAATTCATAAACTGGTAACCAAATAATTGAACTTTCAAAAAAGAAGATTAATTTTCTACAAAAAAAAAAAACGAATTTTGGACAAATCACATACATTTTGAACGAAATAGTTGAATATTTAATGTAAACAATATAAATTTTTAATGAAAAGTGGAATAGTTCAAATTTCTTTACAAGAAGATGAATTTACAGCGAAAAATGTAATATTCATATTTCTACCAAAAAAGGTTTTACTTTTAAATTGAAAAGAGTTGAAGTTAACCGAAAAAGACCAATTCCCAACAAAATACTTAAATACTCAAGTTAAACAGATTACATTTTAAACAAACAGTTACATTTGTAACAAAAAAAATTGATTTTCTACACAAAAAAAACGCATTTTCAACAAAATACATCAATTTTCAACCGGAAGATTAATTTTCTACCAAAAAGGACAAATTTTTAACAAAATACATTAATTTTCAATCAATTAATAGAATTTTCAACTCAATAATATCAATTTTTCACCAAAAATTAAATAGTTACATTTCCAGTCGAAAATACTAATTTTCAACAAAGAAGATGAATTTTCAACAGAAAATATAACGGTTGATATTTTAAACAAAAAATATTCAAATTTTTAATTTATAACAGTTTAATTCAATAAAAAGGCGAATTTTCAACCAAAGAGTTAAATCCTCAACTAAAACAGATTATTTTTCAACCAAATAATTGCATTTTTAACCTATAAAATGAAATTTCTACCAAAAATACCAATTTTCAACAAAGTACATAATTTGTCAACTTAATAATTGAATTTTCAACCAAGAGGATAAATTTTCTACCAAAAAAGACGAATCTTCAAGAAAATACGTGAATTTGAAACAAAATTGTGAAATTTTCAACCGAAGGAATGCCTTTTTAACTAAAATAAACTAAGAAAATGAATTTTTCACAAAGTAGTTCAACTTTCGGCCAAATAGTTGAATTTTACAACAAACTTTTGAATTTTCAAGTATGTTCATTCCCTAAGTTTATAAAATCTTAGTAAAATTTTGTTTGGGTGGGGGGATCAGAGACAATCTGACGGTATCTTACATGGTACATGGTAACATACATTTTCTTGACATTTAATGTACTAAAGTACTACAGTAAGAACAGTAAGAGTTGCATTAACAATTCTAGTGACCACAATTTTTATTATTTTTCAATTTTAAAAGTTGGACTTGATTCACAAATGGACAAGTAATCCACTTGAATTTTTTCTATTTTTTCCGGACATTTTTGCGACTTTACGAGCAGCTGAAAGTTGACCTTCCAAATCTAGACATTGAAAACAGTGATTTTTTCCAGATTTGTTGCTCTTACAACAACAAAAAATTTTTCACCGAGATACGAGAAACGTCGTTAAACAGGTAGAAAGATTTCGAATCAGCCTTGCTAAATTCGAACTCAGTGCGATTTTTTTTTCACTGAGATAGAGCTAATTATTCCCAAGTGTCAGGACTTTCTGTCCCAATATTAGATTGCGCTGATAAATGGCTGTTTAAAATCAAATATGTGTAAGTTTTGTTTTTTACTGATTCGCAAACGTGGAAATATCTCACGTGAGAAATGGTTTTAACCGCGTACCCCCCCCCTCCTCCCAAACGACTTTACGTAATTAATACACAGCCCTTTAAAATAAAAATGTGTTAAAACATATCGTATAAATACGAAGTCAACACTAAACAGTACTTAAATTGATTTTTCAGAGTTTCGCAGGCATTTCTGTTACTGGCGAGATAGACGAAGAAACCAAAAAATTAATGTCTTCCAGAAGATGTGGCTTACAAGATAAGCCGGATCCCAGGTACGCGAATATGGGACGGCACAAAAGATTCACCGTTCATGGACAGAAGTGGTCCTCGCCCAACCTGACATGGAGGTAAGATTTATTTTCTTTTTAATTGAGAATATTGTTGTATCATTTTATTGAAAGCAGGTTACAAAAATAGAAAAATCAGCTTTGACAGCCACTAAATCCCAAGGCGTCAAATTTTGATCCAAAAGTGGATCAATTCGTTGCAGTGGGGAAAATATTTGACTACTACATTAAAAATTACTCCGAACATAAACATTGAGGACCGTATGAATCACTTCTGTTGGAGTTAGACGTATGCCAACAGCTGACGCAACTAACGCGCTGAGGGTACTGCCCGCTTTGTCGCTTCGCGGCTATCCGTCGTGCATGACTGAGCACCACCTCTCTTCCGATCACGCTGTGCACGCAGCTCAAAAATGCCAAGGACTGAAATTCTAGGAACGACTTAAATGGGAATTACTTAAATAGGATTCCCAGTGTACATTCACATCTTTCCATGTAGATGTCAATTGTTATTTCTATTGCAACGAGTTGATCCACTTTTGGATGAAAGTTTAACGCCTTAGGATTTAGTGTGCAGTTTTGGGAAACAAAGACCTGATTTCCGTAGTAAATTTACTGCGCGGAAGAACGAGGTGGAATTCGGCGTGGCATAAATTCCATAGTTTACTGAGGGGCTTTCGAACTATAGCGGTCGGCTAAATTGGATGGAAGTGGCTGGCACTTGGCAATCGTGGAAACTTGGTCGTTTTGCCCTTAAATCTCGTCACGTAGTCATGAACTAGTATATTCGCTGGTACAGTTCTCAGGTTCTCAGAGAAATATGCTGTGCACGATGCACGCCCACAGGAGGTTTCGTGGTAGGTGGTCGAGTCGGACTTACCCTTTTGGCAGTGAATCTCCAGGAAAGCGGAAGAAGGGCCCAGGTGGCCAGCACTCAGTGTTGCCAATCTTTGTGGGAATACCCTTTAGGAGCTTCATGATAGATAAATCACGATAAAAATATTATATTCAATTTTACATTTTCCAGGCGAAAAGTATTCAATTTACATTACTTACAATAGTCTCGTATGATTTTTTAAAAATTGATCAATTTACAAGAGAGAAGACTATTAAGAATACGATTCTTGTATGCACTGCTGGTCAAAATTTGTGTGTTCACTTACGAAAATCAGATTGAAAACAGACTTGTCTTAGAAAGTGACTAACTCTGTGAAAAGTTAAGTTAAAACGATTTTGGAAAACCCGTCAGAAAGATTATTAAATTTCGCATCAATTGAATCCTATTTGAAGTATTTTCGATGAACGGGAGCCGAGATAGCATGTTCCGTTTTGACCAGTTTTTTCTGCTCAAATTCCACTCTCTACATGCTTTCGGAAAGTAAATGGAAAAAATCGAAACTTTGCTAAATTAAAGACTGAAATCTCCTCTTTTCATTGAACATACAAATATTTACTGATTTTTAAATTATCACAAAAAATGTGGAAGCGTGCCCAAGCCAAAAAGCGCTCGATCGATTAGTAGTGATCCATGTGTTGACAGAAGATAGAAACTCGATTGCCGTTCGACGCAAAAATTTTTCTACACAAATTAGCCTAGGGTTTACAATTTTGATCTGAGTTGAGCATTTTTCTTTAAAGTAAAAGTTAACTAAATTTCAAAGAGATTTGTGAGAGCCATTATAAATTTTTTTAAATTATTTTTGTGTTTAACAACAAAGTTGACATTTTTTTATTTTTTTATAGGTTATTCCATTTTTTGCAACTACTTAAATTTATGCAAAACATCATGAAATCAGTTAAGACACTCCTTACATATAACATTCAGCAGATTCGGGATGTACGTAAAAACAATACTTATTCACCATTTTTTCAAACCTAAAGTAATTGTTAGTGTTATAAACAAATTTAGTAAACAAATGTATATCTTAGCCATGTCAGACTCTAAGCACTCAATTCCTTTAACCAAATTAATCTAAAATTTGTCGGCAATAAATAATATGTACAATCTTTTAATACTTGATACAAATTTTGAATTGTTTGAATAAATGTGATAAGCAAATACAGATTTTTGCCAATTTTCAACGAGCAGATTTCGTTTTTTCAACGGAATTAATGTTAAATTACTTGGAAAAATCCTTGGCTTCGGATACTTTATTAAGCAATGATAATTGTTCATTTTATAACCAATTTTATAAACAAGTTCACAACTTGACTACTTGTCAACAAATGGATGTAAGTTTTTTACAAAATCGACTGCCAATGTCTTAGAAAGCACCCTCTTTATTAGAAGACTATATCAGGTAACAATATTTGTTATTTATTTAAATACATTTTATAAACAAATATAGATTTTCTTGAATTTTCAACCAGCAGATTTCATTTTTTCAACGGAATTATCTGGAAATAAGCTAAAAACATCCTTCCTTTATGATACTTGAGAAAAGAAGCAATTTTTAAAATTTTATAAACAAATTCACATTTAGACTACTTTTTAATAAATGTATGTTGTATTTTTTTTTTACTAAATCATCTGCTAATGACCTAGTAAGGATCTTATTTATTAGGAGACGTTTTTCAGGCGACAAAATTTGTTATTTATTTAAATAAATTGTATAAAAAGATAAAAATAGAGAGTATAGATTGAAAGGTCATTATTTCCAGAAGCACAAGCACTGTAGCTAAAGCCACCATTTAAATTGTTTGAAGAAACGGTTTGTGTAAAAATAATCAAAAGATTGAAGAACTATTTATCCCTGAAAAAGCTAAAAATACGTTGGAATTTATTATTGATTTCAGCGACATCATTTTTGAGGCTGTTTAGATTTAATTTGTTTAGTATAACATTATGTTAAGTGAAGTTAAAAAAACCTGCGATTTCAAACTTTCACATTTTTATTAATATTGTTTTATTAATATTAAAATATTATAGAAGAAAGTAAGATGGTTTTGAAATAACGACATTGCATTGCTATTCTGGAATAAAATCAAGATAATGATATGATAATCTGATATATCAATAAATATTGTAGCCACAAAAAGGTATAATTGAAATAGATGTTTCGCATTCTCAATGAGTTGAAGCGAATCCAGTTTAAGTCTGACGGAAACCACATGATTACCTTCAATCAATAATATTGTTTTACGCTTAAAACTTTTGAATTATTCATTTTTAATTAATGGTTCCATATTTTTGCTATATGAAATCTTGTGTGCCTACCAGCGCAAATTTCGTTGGAGTCCTTTGATTTAATCCGATAATATTTATGGTTTCCTACATCCCTGGAAATTTCTAATGTATTTTAGGAAAACAGTATACAAAATAAATATAATCTCCAAATTTGCAGTCAAGTTTTCTCTACAAGCTTGTGTGCTAAAAAAAAGTTCACACCAATATCATTTTTTTCCTTCTTTGGAGAAACTCGCACGATTGATTTTTCTTTGTTTGGTAAAAATATTTATCTTCCTCTTTCTGATGAGGATACTCGAAGGGATACTTTTCTTCTTATTAGCACAATGTTTTATCTAGAAAAAATGTTATGTGAAGCCAAAGTGAATTACATTTTTTGTTATAAAATCTCTTTTGAAGGTAAAACTTATCCAATAAAATAAATAATTATTTCAAATCAAATCAAACGAGGAGTTCATCGACTTGATTTACTTGTACAATAGATTATATGATTATGATTACACAATGTGTGCTGAGATTAAACAAATTTTGGCGCAAAATATTACAGAGGTTACATGGAATTTAAAAAAATTGCATCATCTACATATACATCACGGGCCGGTAATTACAAAAATTACAGAAATTGTACACATAGATTAAAAAGATTACACAAACAGAACATAAATTAAATAAAGAGCTACTCAGATAAGACATAGGAGATTACAGAAAAAACAGTGTTTACAAGAAAGACTGTACTCCAGATCATAAAAGTGTATAAATAAATTTGTGTAAGCTGTACTCATTTTAAAGTATTACTATAATAAAAGAATAAAAATATTACGTGTTTATTCAAAAATGTAAAATACAAGAAAAATGTCGTGTTATTGCAAAAACTTTTTTTAACAGTGTCTCAGACAAAAAATTTTGTTTTGATGTACAAACTTTATCCTGTAAAAAACTCGTGGGATGAATAAATTGGGCACTCAAAATAGAAAAAAATTGGTGTCAGTGAAATGTTCCCTAAAATGAGTAAACGTGTAATATTTATACGAATCCCTAAATATTATCCCTTTTGAGTTAAAAAATTGCAGGCATCCTTATCTCGTACATCCTCACAAAATTCCCTCAATTCTCGAAAATCCGTATGTCTTATGGTTGATTATGAACCAATCTATTTAGATTATGACATTTTCCAATTAGGAAAAGAAACAATCAAAAATTTAATGTATTTCTAACATTGCTAATATTTAATGCATTCTTCTTTAAAATGTCTTATATCCATAAGGTTCTCTTAAAACATATTTTTGATTCAAATTAGCCACAAAACATATAAGCAAGTTTGATTGTTTATTATTGCCTCTCCAATCTGCGTATCTCTCGCCCTTTTTATTTTTAAATCCATTAATCGATGTTAGTTTCTAACTTTTTATTAATATTTTCAAAAGTTAAGAACTCATCTATATTTTTATGCTCTGATATTTTTCTTGCAGATCATCTATAGCAGCTTGAAAAGCGTAAGTAAAATTGGCAGAATTCGTTTGTAATAAATAAAAGATATATATTTGAAAGTGTTGGTAACTTCGAAATCTGTCACAGATTACATTCTTATCAAGACTTTGTTTGCAGTCGGTAACGGAGACTTTTGTATTCGCCTGTGCGCTAGTGACCTCTACATGATCTAAATCAATAGCCGAATCAAGTAACGTTAATGTTATTGAAAATTATTTTCTTCATTACAGGTTGAATAGCGATCATGCGTTTCTTTTGCATTTCTTTCACTTGTAAATATTTATTGCGTCATCTATTATTTCTATTAACTCAAAAATTACACTACTTTCTCTCACTCATTATAATATCTATTACCATGGCAGAGATGTGTGTTTTCTTAATAGATTTGCAGCAAATAAACTTACATTTCTTTTATCACAATTATGAAAAATTAACTAGAATTTAAAAGTCTCGAGAATGTGAACAAAAAATTTGCTGATCATAAGCATTTGCGAACTATTTAATTTGTAATATAAATATTTTAACATACTTTCAAAACCCAGGCGGAAATATTATATATAGTTTATATATACTTCCCACTATATATAAACGATATATAATATTTCCGCCTGGGAATATTTTTAAAATATTACTCAGTTACTTTGATAAATAGCAATATTATTATTTTTAATTTATCGAAAAGTTTTAGATGAATGCATAAACAAGTTTAGATGAAAAAAGATTCATCTCCATCAAAGATGGAGAAACTCCGTTAGAATAATTTACTACTAGAGGCAGATAATTTTTCTAGCTTGTGATTAGAATCTTTAAAAGGCTGTTAAATTTACACGTGAATTGGTACGGACTACGAAATGTGAGGATCGAGAGTTAATCAAATCATGTCCCAGGATAGTTCAGAGAGCGTATTATAATAAAAAGGAATCAGAAAAAGTCAGTTGACCTGATTCGAAGAGAATTCGAGATGGCCAGTCACATGTAATGTATTATTTCGAGAGGTAGAAATCGATTGAGTTCTAGTAATTGGAAAGCAGAGGGATGATTTCTGCCTTTACAACTTCGATTTCTCTGTTGAAAATGTCATATTCCCGAAAACCACAGAAAATAGAATGAAACATAAACCAATAATACGACTTAAAAACAACTATTTCACATTAAAAAATTTGAAGGCGAACTTTGGCGATTTAGAGTAATGTCTAATTATTACAATTTTATTAATAATATATAATATTTGTTATCTACCAAGTTGATTTTTTTCAATTTTAATACTGGAATTAAGTCTTAATGCAAATTATGCATTCTTATTATTTCTATACTATGTAATATGTTAGGTCAAGGAATTCATGAAATTGATTGAACGATAAATTTTCGAAACATTCATCTAATTGACCTCATACCAAAACAGAAAAAAAATTAATTTCATTTACTAACCTTTCCCCGATTTACGGTATTTAAGCGGTGACTATTCTTAAAGCTTTTACGATAGGTTTAGAGCAAAAATTTCAGTAATTCTGTTCCTTCCATACAGCTTTCAAAGAATGCTTATCCGTCAAAAATGAAAAAAACGTTTTTTTACTTAGATTCATACTTTTTCAAGAAAATGGCACGATTTGTTCCCCTAGCAGATTTCTAAATAAGCACAGCATTAATCGAATTTCTATTTTATAATCTTTGAAAGTATTATTTCTCATATTCTCACATTCTCTACACAAATATATTTTAAAGCCAATGCGAAATGACTTTTACAAATTTAATTTCCATCAAAAAATGTTTGAATTGATGTACCTATTTATTGCAACATACATCACCAAAAATCTAATATTGTAATTTTTTGCAAAGAAAGGTTTATTTTATAGATTTCATTCTGAAAGAGGGAAAATGTTAGATAGAAAAAGATGTCAAAATATTTGCGCCCAAAAGGTGTAAGAATTTTTTATATATTCATTCTCAGTGTATGTAAAAATTAAAGTAGTTCATCATTAAAATAAAAATTTACTGAGTCTATAATATATATATTTTTACACCATAATAACGTAACTGAAATAAGCTAAGGGGGATGAATGCGTAGTGGAAGCCGACAAATCTCCTTTCTGCATTCGCGCATTTGAAACGGAAATCGGTTTTCGAAGGAGCAGCCACGAAAATTATTCTTCGGTCATGACATCCGTGTTGGATGAGCGCCAAGATGCGGTTTGTCTGTCCCCAAACGTTTAGCTGTTAAGCAACGAATAAACGCAATTCGCGTGCCAACGTTGTCATTCTTCGATTTCCTGTTCAACACGGTGGGAAACTCAGGGAATTTTAATAGAAGGAATATTTCACATTTTCATGCACGAAAATAGTTCCTAGATTTTTTACGTTTTTCATTCTTTGTGCATGCGTCTTCAGCCTATATTACAGAGAAAAAGATCTCTATAATGACAAGATGCTTAAAAATGCTTTTTAAACTGTAATGAGAGTATACATTCTTGCATTTTTTTAAACTTCTCACGTGGTGCATTCTCTTGAAAAGACCAAAAATATCTCTATTAGGGGTCATTCGATGCGTAATTTAATAAGCTTTCTAAGGGTTTCTAACGAAGTTTTTCGCTCCTTTTTTTAATGAGTAATAGCGTTTTAAAGTTAGCAGTGATTTTTAATGTAGTACATTCGCTGGTCGTACCGACAATAATTTCCGACGGTAGTGCAGGGGAGAGTGGGGGAGAGTGGGGCTAAGGTGACACTTTTTATCAAGTCGTTTTTTAATTGAAAAAAAAAGAAAATTGAAAGCGTATAAGGTATTGTTGGATCGAGAATTTAGTTGGCTACGAAATTTTGCTTCTGATTTCGCAGTGCGATGCTTTGTTTATCAATTATTATGAAAAAAGTTAAGTGATGGAAAATCTGTCGTGCGAAAAATCGTGGGGCTAAGAGGACAACCTTCTGGTACTGAGACGACATTTGACTACAATGTTTGAAGAAAGAATTACAAATTACAGTTGTCGATGATTTGACTTTTAATTTTAAAAGGTCTATGCAAATGTGGCGGGAGTGGAATGACCAAACGCGTAGCTAAATAAAACGTATAAGGTATAAGAAATGGATTTTTCAAGTTAAGCGAGCACAAACAATCCGAGAGACAATGGGTTCCCATCGTGATAGAAGGGTCTCATTGTGGCTGTCCTTTGTTTTAAACGAGAAATCGAGGGTGACAATGGCTGCCAATCATGTCGGATCGGATCGGATAGCTGTACTCGCCGTTATCGTCATGATCCCCGTCACTTCCAACCTCGTCGGTCTCGCCGGCACGGTATATCTGACTCGATGGCACTCCGTCGCTTGGAGGCGCTTAATTGCCGAAACAATAGAATTATCGTACTGGCAGGCTGTCTAGAAATAAAGAGCCACTCGTGTTGTCGCCTGGTATGATTCGAATAAAATCCCCTCTTTTTCTTTTACACCCTAAGCACGATTTCTAGTATTCAGGCTCGTTTTCTCTATTAGGTATTTCACGTTTTAACGTCTGAACAAGATTTGTCAAGGTTTCATATAGGATAAACAACAAAATTGGACTGGTACATGTTTCGGATAGTTTTTTATACTTGGGATTTTTACTTCTGAAGCCGTGAGGGACAAAATCCTTTTTTTCGAGGACGTGAATTCTGTTTCAGGGAAAAAATTTGTTCCGGGGAGTTGTACTTTTTTAATATCAATAACTTTTTTTCTGTATTGTAGTTTCGATAGAAGTTTTTAAGATCTTTTCAGTGATCATACAATTTTATTGAGAATATTATTATTTGACCTTCAAAAATGAAGGTTAGTGCACCTTTGATTGAAATAAATACTTTACCTTAATTTTTGAAGGTCAAATAATAACTTTCTTCAAATGCGCAGTGGGAACTTGCCAGGACTCACCATTGACGCAATATTCGCTAAGCATTGGGCCAATGGAATACATTTCCCACTGGGTATTTATGGTCACTGAAAGGAGCGTACAAAATCCTACCGTAACTTAAGCAAAATTTTTATTATTGATATTAAAAGTGTTACTACAGTTTTTATTGATATTAAAAGAGTTACCGCAGTTTAATACATTCGAAAAAACAAGCTTTCCAGTACAAAATCCCAAAATTTGTAGCCCTCACCATCGTTAAATACTTGTTTAAATGAAAATTTTTTCTCGATAGTCTACCATCTAATGGGGTTGCACTTTGCCAAAGTTTGAGTCCGATCGATGTTTAATGTAGGTACACTTGAGAAAAAGGCTTGATATACAGTTTGTTAGAATTATTCTATTGTACCTCATAATAAATTAGTAAAGTTAGATATATTCGACTTATTAGATGGAGGGCAAAAGATCAAATTTATCTTACATCAAATCAAAGATGCGTGTGTACAAGAAGTTCGACTTGTGAATAGCAATAAGTGCTGTGACCGGTAGATGATTACGAGTATGTTGATAGTGTTATTATATAAAATTTGGAAAAATGCTATTTTAAAATGTTAGTAGGGAGGAGCTTCTCTGTTCGTTAGCCATAAATGATCTTTGAAGTTTACGTATATATTTTCTATGTATTGCTATATTTTTATAAAGCTAAAGACACAGACAAGAACCCAGCTCTCTGCCGGTACATATTGAAATAGGTGTACATTTGGTATGTTATATATTAAATGGTATGTATTTAATGCCCGTTCTAGCTCTGTATGGTAAATGCTAATGCGGTAAAACAAAAACTAGTACAAATAGTAGTGCGGAAAACAAAAATGATGCCAGATGGTCATTCATGAAAATAGAAATTCGGCCGGTAATTTCGAAACATAGAAATGTCTGTTTTATTAGCATACGGTTATTGCTCAATGAAATACTCCTTTCCTAAGAAAACTCTTATTTGTCCAAAAAAAAAAAAAAAAACATTTGCTCTTCCGAAGAAAAAATGTTCTTCATACTACAGAATTTTTTTACTTGGCATGCGAGATTATACGGGGTAAATCTTGCTCGGTGCTCTCGTTAAGTTTCGGCAAAAAGAACCCCGGGGCAGTATGACCACAAAATTGACTCTTCTCAAACCGAGACTTCCTCTGCTTGAAACTTTAAAGCAAACGAAACTGGAAGACAAACGCGTTGGTTTCCTCGCGAAGTCCAACTCCAACTTAACTTTAAAGGTGAAGTAGGAGGTGATATGCAAGTGGTAGGGAGAAGTGTGCCTAAGAATGGTTTCGTAGACCAAAGAGATAGAGAAAGAGAAGAGAAATGAGCTCGGAAGAGCGCCACAAGTACTCCCTAAAAAGGAAAAAGAAGAATACATACTTATTTCAGAGAAAGAAACCTTTTTTTTATTACAGGCATGAAACATAATAGCTGATTAATTCAGAATATTAAAAGACGAAAGCTTTCAACTTCGCTAGAATTTGAGATAAAACAATATATAAACATTGGTTGACACAAACAGTTTTTACTATGCTCCTTCATTTCACACGTAAAGAGAACGATCCGTCAAAGGAAACATCAGGATTATTATGTGGTGACTTTATAATTCAATGCTCTTTAATTGAATACAAATCTATTTTTTATTACTACTGTGGTAGATATGATTAAACTTAGTAGATTATACATACTACAATTAAAGAATAGAAGTTTTGGAAATGAAATTTATAAAAAATTATGGTTTAAATTCCTCTGTAACGTTCGGCATTAAAATTTACACTCAACTCCCGATATAAGCACCCTCAGTTTACGACATTCAAATAGAATTCAAGCCCTCGGAATTTTGGTAATACAGGGACCGCGGAACCAAGAGAGAGAGAGAGAGAGAGAGAGGGTCCTCAGTGAAGCGTGACAAACAGCATGAGGGTAGTACCATGATCTAATAAATACTAGAGTAAATAAATAATAATAGTATTTATTAGATCATGGAGCGTACTCTCAGTGCGAAGGCCACTGCCAGCCATGCCTGAAACCGATCGTACATCGGGAGTTGAGCGCAACTACGAAATTTTTTGAAATTAAAAAAAAAAATCAGGAATCCAACAATCAAAATTGTTGAATAAATTAACTAGAAACTGGAAAGACTATACTAGTTTTTGTGTGCAGCAGGCGGTCTTTGCACGTCCGCTACTGAAAATTCGTTTGCGACGGCTTTGTCAGACGAAATTATCACGACCCACTCCACACAGAGGCTCCTTTCGTACGCTTCCATCCTCATTTACCTCAGCTGATTGCAAGATTTTTTCCTACACTCGTCACTGTTTTTTCACTGGAAAATCGAGCCGGATTTGGGCTCATCAGCCAACTCTAGATTCATTAGGATATTTGCTATCATTAAAGTTTTGGCATCTTCTTTCTCCAAACTCTTATTTTAATTTTAAAAAAATTGTGTTACTTTAGTACGCGTTGTTTCCTCAGCTTTAATTTACAATTTTACCAATTTTACAAAATTACTAGGATTCAAAGCTGGATTCGAATTAATTGGAAATAAACTTGTGGTTGGCTCCGGTGGAGAAGGATTTAAAGTCACTAAGGGTGAGTCTCGCATTCATTCGGATTATACGTCAGATTGAGTAGGATTGATTATTGAAAGTTTGCTTCGGATCGTTATGGGATTCTTTTGGATTGGTGTCTAATTCATTGGTTTCATGCGGATTAAACTTCAAGAGGCTGCACGGATTGAAAGTCTTTCCGGATAGGCCCCAGATTTATTGAAAGGTTGTTTCGCAATGGTCACGGGTTCATTCGAATTGTACTCTAGGATTAAAAAGGATTAAGAGGTGGTTTCGAATTGGTTTTGGAATAATTTGGTTTAAAGTTAATGTTGACGCATAGATTGATAAGTACTCGTATTGTAAAGTAAGTCCGTACGAGCCTCGGATTTGTTCGAGTTGAACTCTGGATTGTAAAGAATGAAATTTAATTTCGAATTTGTTTCGGATTGATCCGGATTGCACACACAGAGTGAAAGAAATTAAGATATGAGTTCGGATTGATTCATATAAAACTTTGTGTTCATATAATGACTGAGATGAATTGAAAACTAGCTTCGGATTACATCGAATTGAAGACAACTTTTGGAATGATTTTGAATAGTTCGGAATTCATTCTTATCAGAAATTTTGGACAGGATGAGAAAGAATTTCTTGACAAAACCTGTGCTCGGAAATTTTATCCTTAGAAAATGCGACCAGTGGTGTTTTCATAGACCACATATTTTTCTCAAGCTGAGAAGGGATTTCTTGGAAAAACCCGTCCAATGTAACCATGACCCGAGAATCTGAATTTTTGAATCGGTCATTTATGCCCAATAGAACGTTAACCCGTATTTTTACAGTTTGTCTTTGAAAATCATATGTATTTCAATTTTTATTCACGGAAAGAGATTTCCTAAGAAGGTATTGCCATTGGGAAGGGATGTTCTCAAAAGACTTGTTTCGGAAAGTCATTTCCTGGTATGGCCGATTCAATGTGAAGTGTCACTGGCTCAACTTAAATAGAAAAGAGGATTTTAGCTTAAAGAAATCACAGAAAATAATTAGCTTAATAGCTGAATTATAAACCAAAGTAAAAGAAATTGGATTCAAAATCATAGTGTAATTTCAGTTTTAAGAAAAGATAGAATAGTATATTGTGTTACAAGTGAGGAAAGTAAGCAACTCACACGACTCAGAGCTGTACTTTCCGCACCTGTCACAAATAGTATTTTTTGTAACAGATGCAGGTAATGTTCAATTTTAGCAACAATAAAAAAAAACTTCGCGTGCTGCCCGTTGTTTTTGGTATCCACACACCCGCTTAGGAAAAGTATAACGAGCAGTGTTGTTATATTGAGAATAGGTTTGTTTCGCTTTAAATTCTTGGAACTACTTACCGGTGCGGAAAAGTGTTTTTATAGAAGAGCGCCTGCATAACGGTACGGAAATATTATATTGTGCAAGAATTACTCTGTTTGCTCCCGTTTTGCCCACAATACTTTTTCCAATATCTGTAATTAAAAAGTACGATTTCTGCCGAGCCTGTAGAGCGAATCACAAGTACGCGCAAGAAAGTATGTTCTTATCAGATTTTGAGGTTAGGTGTGAAGGCTTCTGCCATAAAGCGGCGCCACACTGCCAAATCGAGGAACAAAACGTCAAACACGCGAGTTTTATTCTTGATTATATATTCCCTGCTATGTTTCACTTAGGGAATAAACGCGTAAAATCGCGATCTGCGCATGCGCCATACTACGTTTATTTCCGGAGCTCCAAAATCAGCCATTTTGCGTTCGCTCTACAGGCGTGAAAAAGCGTACTGTTTAATGCAGGTATGGGAAAAAGCAACTTTTCCGCACCGCTAAATAATGGTCTATTTTTCGCACTCTGTAAATGCATGAAAAGTAAAAAAGTTCGATCACGGAAAGACGTATAGATAAGAAAATTTGGATTAAAAAGGATAGATAAAATATTATTAGCTGGAAGCAAGGATAGAAATAGCATCTTGGATATAAATATTAAGAATCAAAAAGAGAGGATAATTCCGGGAAAAAATATAGAAAGAATATGGTAGCCGCATTTAAAATCATGAACATCTAAATATGCTTATTTTAAATTTTTTATATGGTGATTTAAAAGTCGCAACGTTGTCCCGTCTTCTAATCTAATTCATAGTAATGTTATCAGTAACTCTAATATTATTAAAAGCACCACAGCCTTTGGCGACTATTTCTGAAGGTCTGAAAATTTCACGGGCATTTTAAGGGTTACGAGCATAAGATACGAGGTAGAAGATACCCTGGTAGTTTCGAGTTCGCCGAACGGATTAAACGTCATTTTAATTAATCTAGATTTACTCTCGTCTGCCCCTCTGCTTCCCAAGACATTCTCATGACTCTCCCGACCCCCAGCCCCTAATCCCTTGGCCCCATCACGTCAAGTTTGGAGTTTCCGCTCTCAAGGATGCAAGACAGGCCTTCCTCTTGATGGTTGAAGGTATTCGTTATGCGTCCGCAGTGTCACTCATTGTCGTCGTCGTCGTCTTCGTCGTCACCAGCATTCCTCCTTCTCTTCCCCTATACTCGACGTGCTTCGACCTGGCCTGTCCCCGTATTTTATTCGTCCTCTTCAGCTTTCCTTCTCAGTGCTGCTGCATCCTAGAACTCGACTCGACTCAAGGATGCTTGAACCAGTAAGAAGGCCGAAGGGTGCAAGTTGCAGGCTTCATTCGGTACCACCTTGTGTGCTCATGCACGCTCACACTGATGTCCTGTGCAAACTTTCGTCTCACATCTGAACTTGCTCGAAAACTAAGTCTCAAACAATCGAGAAAAAGAATACGACAAACTTGGTTAAGAATGGTTCATGTAATCTGTTTTTGGCTTCAAAATCCGTTCTACTGAAAAGCTATACTCTGAGTCTTATCGATTTTATTCAAATTATTTGTAGGGCTATATTATTACACCAGCGACCGTTACAGCAGCGACAATTCAAAAAATGTTGGTCAACACTTGTGAGTACATTCATATAATTAACAATGAGATATCTATAATATATTTGATTAATTTAAACTATTTTTGTGAGAAGTCATGCCTGTTACACCAGCAACATTTTATTTTTACGAACGCACTTTCTCATTTATGTGAAGAAATAACTTCGCTAATATCATGAATAAGAAGTACGGCATGAAATTAGCTTCTTCCATGAAGATTAAGCTTCAATTGTCCATAAACGGCAATCGTTTTTAAACGTTCTTTCTGGCGGTGTCGAAGTATATAAAAGATGTTACCGTTACACCAGCGACACGTAAATGTTAGTACAAACTTTACAAACCAATTACAATTTTTCTGTGCATTTTGCGTGATTTGGATGAATTTCACTAGATTCTAGAATCATTTAAAAATAAAATGCGTGATTTTCAACATTGATTTTGTTAAAATCTAGAGACTGGTTATATTTCTCTTACAAAAATAAATTATTTAAAACACATATACTATTAAATAGATAGAGGATTTATTTATATTAACGACGTTCCTCAGGTCTATCATAATATTTGATATGGAAATATATTAGTACATTAAAAATTCACCAAAATAAAATTTTTGAAATCTTCACAATTTTGTTGAAGTCAATATAGTTGAAGTCGCTCAGGCACACTTCAGTTTTTTCATCTTCTTGCTAAAGTGAAACTTCAGCGTGAAACGTACAGAGAGAGAGAGAGGAGGGGGGACGAAGTACAAATTAAATAACAATTAAGTACCTACTTTTTATAAAAATTGGTAAGATAACATACTATGCTTTTTATATTGAATATCAATATATCACATCTATGTCCGCTACAAATACGGTTTCGCTGGTTGCTTTTTAATAAAAAGTAAGAACATTGATTTTTTCGTTTAGCATATTTGCATTACTTCTTATTTTCTACTTTGGTTTCTTTCATTATTTTCCGGTCATGTACTTAATTAGGTTTCATTGTGCAACGAGATCTAGATTTCTAGAAAAAAGGGGCGTTTATGTTTCTTTCCTAAATGAGATTTTAAGCACCAGTTACAAATGTGATAATTAAAAGTAATAGTATATGAATGTATATTAATATTAAATTGATATAATAGTGTTTTTCCACTGCTAGTTTCCATTCTTTTCATTGATGAAATTTTACTTATTTTTTAACAATTTGTTCGCTCATGCGTTACCAGAAACTTTTCTGTACAAATTGAAATTTGTGTTTAAGAGATGTGGAACTGAGAATTGTTCTTCTTCTCGCAAATGGCAAGTGAAGAGAAGATAAAAATAAAACTGAAAGTAAACTTGCTTTATTAAAGTAAATTGGAGAATTCCTATTCGGTATAGAGAGTTTCTGTAAAATAAGAATTGCTCCCAGGATGCTTGCTGCTCTAAAACTCCTTCATGTAATATTTTTCTGTTCTTTCAGTACCATCCGTTTACTATTTTTTTAGGTGTGTTCTTTGTGCTAGCATTCTTACATAAAAGGATAAATTTGGGGGAAACGACAATAAAGCTGATGATCGAAAATACAGTTTAGAATCATTTTTTTACAAAACATCATTAAGAGAGCTTGGTTTGTGCAGTATTTTTTCCACATTTTGTAAGTATAACAAAATCCAATAAACCATGAAAAGAAAAACATTTCTCAGAGAACAACGATATACACTATGTATGTTAAAAGTTATATTTATCAGGCAATGAGTGAATGTATGTATTAGCCAGCTGTCTATCCTGTGATAAATCGAGATTATCAGCTGAGAAAAACGCCCACAAAATTCCGCCCATACAGAATGCAGTTTACGAAACTCTATAGTACTGATAACACAGGACCACAAAAAGAGTACGAGAATATTAAAAAAGTATCTCTTATGTATTTCTGTATATCTCATGTTTTATTTAATCAAAATTTCGGAAGATTTTTTTTTTACATGTTACTCGATTTTTTGATGATTTTCACGTAATACCCTTCTAATAATAAATCGTAACGATTTTACTACAAAATAATTTTTTTCTACAACGAATTGCAATGCACTGGAGTATTTTTTCAAATAAATTGTTTATAATCATTGAATGAAATGTTGCTCGCAGAAAAAGCGACGCTACCATTCAATATATAAGTCTATTTGCTTACAGCGCCGTGTAGCGTTTATAAGTAATAAGCATAGGGGATAGTCTCATACACGGCGCTGTCAATAAATAGACTCATATTGAATGGAGGCATCGGAAGGTACGTATTATTTCAAATTCTGTCTTAAAAAAAAAAGTCTTTCATAATTTGGTAAAGCTCTGCAATATATTCTCAATTAACATTTTTTTGCACCTAGAAGATTAGGATAAAAATAATTTGCATCCTCTTTTCTCAGTGGTTGTACTCAAATTTTTTCAAATTTTTCTTAAGACTGTAGGTATGAACAAAATTATTGTTTATAACAACTTGTTAAAAAATGTAACAGATTTTCTTCATATCTGAAAATTAGTTTTTCTTGAAGAACAGCTATCCCTCAGGTGATACACAAGTGAATTTCTCACAGCATTTTTATCGCAAAAAGTTGTATTGTTTAAATAAAATGGTCCATTCACCTCTCCACCATCTTCGATTGTTTTGAAAATGATATTTTCTACATTTTTTCGCAGATGCACATGATTTTAATTTATCAAAATGCGATATCGCGTGGATTCCGCGCAAGCGTTAAGTTCAACACGCATGCGTTGAAATTCTTGGAACACATACGCAGCGGTGCACCGACAGCATCAGATTGCTGAGAGCGCTCGCTGTGAATACATTTCGCGGTTTCTCGTCGCGCTTGATTCGGTTAGTTTATTCTCATATTTTATCGTGTCGTAAATGAAACAGCGAGAACAGCCAACATCAGTGGCGTCTTTTTGGAATACGCGAAGAACAAAAAATGGCAAGTACTTTTTAATAAGCGTCTTTTTAGTTTGAAAAATATATATTTATACAATTCTTAAAAATAAACAAATAAGCATAAAAAAATGGAATGAAATTCCTTGATTCAAGATGCAATATTGTTTTAAACAGAATAAACTAATTAATTTGATTCTATTGACTATATCTTAATTCAGTTTAATTCATTAAAAGTAATCCCATATTTTTGTATTATGTTTCAATACGGAAGAATACCAATTACTTTCAGCATATAGAAAGTTTCCAAGTTTCTATTAGTATAATTATTTTAATTTTTCGTAAATATATTGGCATTGTTGTCAAACTTAACCCGGTACTTCAGTTCAAACAATGCTTAGGAAATGTTTACCCATTATGCTCAAATAACTACATTTCGTCGGCATGGCTCAAATTATTGCAGCCCATACTTGACGAATTACTTGGAAAATATATGCCCTGTGTAGAATGAAAAATACTCAAGTTAGTACTTTTACAACTACTCACTTGTAAAAGCTTTTTTATTCTAATAGGGTAGACTTGTAGATAAAAAAATAAAGTTTCCTTTTGAAGAAGAGAAACGGCGTCAAAATGTACTTTAACAAAATGGGACCATAATATTGTTTGATATTGAGCAGCATATGAATATTGAAAGCAATTCAATTCTTTTTGAGTTTTTACATTGATCGAGAGAGCGGACATAACTTAAGTTCAAAATGAGTTTGTAAGAAAATTATCTGAAACAGAATTGAATCCCCAGTTTGTCATGTGTGTACAAAGTTAGCCACCGCACCGGGAAAAAATGGTTTATGTGAATAAATAATACTATATCACTTTCTTGTTTGAAATAACTCAGCTTTCTACGAAGAATGCAAACATTTCTTTAATGTTGATAAAAATAAGTTTACATGATGCTGGAAAAGTTTTGAATAATCATTTTAAAAATTAACGATAAGCAATCTTCATTAGGTTTTCTTCATTAGGCTGCCTCTAATTAGAAATCATATACTCAGTTTTGACACTGTTGATATTTCAAATATCACGAATTACGTTTTTATTTTTATGGTTTTGTTTACACCAGCAGAAGTATAATTGAGTATAATTGTACGATTTAATGTTCATTCTCGACTTGATTCTCAAGCAATCCTGATCTCGTCGGACTTTTCTCGAGTATCTTCGCATAGTAAAGATAGTGAATTTAGAAAAAACGAAGAGTTGCATAATCTTACCAAAAACTTTGAATTTCATCTGTATTTGCATACGCAAATACTTTTCTTAACACATACAGTCATGAGGGATATTATGTATGTGATTTATATAAAGAAAAATATCTGGTTGCGATTTTCGTGCTGCATGAAAAAGTAATCTTGACTGGTAATACTGATCGATTCGGTCTGAATGATCCCGAAATGCACATCATTATGTGTCTTATGAGAATCTGTCTACGAGTTACATTTGAGTAGGAAATAAATCTATTGTTTCTGTTTTTTTTTCTTTTTTTTTTTTTTCTCTGAAAACCGCTATGTTGATGAAAAGCAGACAAGTATTTTTCTGATTCTCCATTGTCGGTGAATCGAAAAAGCTCAGTAATGATTCTTTCTCAAAAGGATCGATATAGGTTGAAGCTTGTATTTTTCCACGCTCACTCCACTTCAGCAAACTCTGAATCAGTAAGAGTTGACAGTCTCTATTTTAACGACTGAAAGCACAAAATGCAAGTGTCACGCGTTGGGGCAGGGCTTTTGCATCTCGCCAGAACATAGTCACGTTTTCCTCGAACATTTTTGACGTTACTACTTTCTATGGTGTAAGTAAATATCGTCTTGTAAACAGAAAAGAATATCGAGTGACAATTAGCCTAAAAATGTTAAGCGGCAGTAAACTTTTATAGACAAGTAAGCGATAGCAGACATGTTATGAATTCTTTAGCCAATTAGGTCGTACGAGATCAGCGATTCGGCATTTAGTTTTCGGTATGCATTCGTCATGAGAAGTCGGTTTCAAAGTTATATAGTGAATAAAATTTTTTTTTGTTTGCGCGTAAAATACGCAGTGTTTTGCTAAAAATGAACTACAAATATAAATCGAGGCACAGAGATGGAAGGAAAAAAAAGATCGCGAAAAGAAGGCATCAAAAAGACAACTTCCTTTGAACGGTACCTAATGAACCTAATGAAGACACAGTCCAGTCTCTACTCTTTCAGTCTTACTCTTTCAGAAACAGCTTCTGAGGGTAATAAAAGTGATAATTTGATTACACCTTCTTCATTTCACGAAAACAGTGATCACGCTATCGGCGATAACGTTGACAGTACTCTGGAACTTGGATCGAATGAATCCGGATTTACTGCCTCCGATAATTGTTGCTTCGGCGGTTTCAGGCTGAGAGCGGAGCCCGAGCCCGAAGCGTGAAACACCAGCAGCGTAGCGACAAAGGGGCAGTGCGCGGTAATATTATGTATCCCAGTTGGAAATGGTGCACACGCTACTGAATGTTAACGTTTGGACGGTCTGGATTTATCACTGAAGGTCACTAAAGCCATCCCCGAGACCGGTGGTAAATCCAAGTTCTAGTGTATTAATCTCTTAGAAAGAGCTTCCAAGGATAATGTCAATAATAATTTAACTGCACCTTCTTCTTCTCGACTCTTACCTTCATTATCTCCATGAAAGTTTGCCTCAGTGTTCTCCAAAAGATTGTATAAGTGGTGAGCTACCGACCTCTATTTTTAAGAAGAAGAAGAAGCTTAGGAATGGTGAGATTGTGTGTAGAAACTGGTGGGTATGGAGCAGAGCGAATCAAGTCCTTTATTTTTTACTGTGCAGAACTTACAGCAAACTTTCGCAAGTTAAAAAATCAGCCTAGGCATCACCTAAAGGCTATTCCGCTGCATAAAAGTGGGAGAAGATACACGACAAAAACCCTGAATATAAGAGTATTGTCTAACAAAAAAATTGTTATATGCAGTGCAAAGCAGAATAGAGGAAATTAAAAACAGAAACTTAATTGTGTGGCTTGTTGTTCAGGTCCATAACCCATGTAGAAATTGCGATCGGGATTTGGAAGGGCCCCAGATAGTTTTCCCTATTTCTGATCGGGCGCTGATCGGGAAAAATAGGGAGGGCCAGACTAGTTCTGTAACGCTGTTTCAGCCAGGCTCTATCTAGAACTTCTAACAAGGTCCTTACGAGAATACCCGTCAACTACCCGTCTAGACCCTCTCTGTTTTCCGGTACGTTTATCATTCAGCTATGATATAAATATATGTCACAAACGATTTTTCAATAAAAAAATGAATAAGAATATTCAAATACACACCAGTTTTATATCAATGATTTCAGAGGTTTATATTTCGTTAATTAAAACCCGTTTTTTGCATATATTTATTAGTTATAATATAAATATAAACTTAGTGCAGAAATAATACAAAAAGCATTTTTTTATTACATATCCTTGTAACACTGTTACGGAATTGTTACAATGAATGCAAAAATGTTGTAAGAACGTTATAGAATTATTACATATCGATTACAGAACAAATTTACATTGTAACACTTTAACATATGTGTTACGGCACTATTACGAAACAATGTTACTCTGTAACCCTGTTCCTAAATTGTTCTCAAAATACTTTTTGACATAAAACGCTGTTCCAGAATTGTTACAGAACGATCACAGAACAAATTTACATCGTAGCACTGTTACATATGTCTTACGGAACTATTACAGAACATGGTCACTTTGCAACCCTGTTCCTGAATTGTTCTAAAAATATTTTTTGACATATAACGCTGTTCCATGTTACACATCTCTGACAGAAAATGGTTCTGTAACAGCGTTACAGAACTGCTACGGCCATTTGGGGACATTACTCGGACGATGATCTAAGTATGTTCTTATCTCGTTACAGAACCTGTTCTTTTCTGTTCTAGGACTGTTACATGCTAGTTATATAACAGTGTCCGCTGGGACTTAGCAAGACTATTCCCATAATTAATTTTTATTTAAATTAACACAAAATTTTTATTATTCATAAGTGAGGTAGTTACATAATATGGGCGTATATCTATATCAAACTAAAACAAAATTGAGCGATTCAAAAGTTAATAATAAATGTTATTCCTTGCAATATCAATCAATAATTTTCATTTTTTGTCTTCGAAGTTGAAGATTAACTGAGGTGACATAAATGCTAGAGAGTTAGACGCTTATGAGTATTAGTCAACATTCCTGCCTGTTTTTCCGATACAATTCTTGGCATCGTACTAAAATATCTCAGACATTAAAGTGCTTGGAAATGTGGGATTAAAAATAATCAATAAGGAAAATCCATGATAAGGCAAACATATGGATCACTGTAACTGTAATGCTTTAATGTCACGAACGAACTAAATCACGTCACGCGAATCATATTTTTAACCCTTACAAATATTTGGAATACGATTCTCTGGCAACGAGACTCTGACAGATAAGGAAACCAAAAATGTAAAAAATGTCAGAATTTAATTTTTTTAATTTTTTTCAACAACAAAAATATATTTATTTATATAAAAGTGATGAAATTTCGTTATTGAGTTAAAGGGTAAAAAAATTCAGGTATTACAATAAATTCCAAAAAATATTTTTCACCTATTATCAACATTATCTTTACTTAAAACTTATTCATAATAAGTTATACATTTTGTATGCGTGTAACGCCCAAGTTACATGAATTTTACATTATACTTAAACACATTAATAATAAAAGTTTTGCCTTTACACATTATTCAGTTCACTTGTTATCCAAAATACATTTTTCAACAGTTATGTAACTGTAAGTTCCATACATTTACTAAAATACTAACCTTTGAGTAACATTTAACAAGCATTCATGTAACTATATTTTCAAGTGAATTATAACAATACAAATTCTTAACTTGAGAACAATACAATGTAATATTTATATATTGACTATGTAACGGTTATGTTACACTATTACAAAGCAGATTTAACCCCAAAAACAATTAACTTAAAAAGCTATTTGAAGGGTACAGTTTATTTTCTACCTTTTTTAGGAACAGTCAAATGGAACAAGCGAAAAAAATCGGATTGTTTCAAAAATTGAAATAGCTTTTTTGAAAATGAAAAAAAAGTTAATATTATGAAGTATTTCAGATAGCTAAAGACCTGATCACTAAATTGATCATAGAAGAATGAAAATTAGATTCCCAAAATAAAACGATTATAATAAGGGTTTTCTAAATTTTGTAAGGCGCCTCAGATCGTACTAGCATAAATCCAAAAATGGTGGTTCATCCAAGAGTAAATATTATCGTGAATAAAACTGCTAGCATAATGAAATTTGCTTTCTCCGTTTTTTCTCTTGCTGCCTGTTTGAAATCTTTGCCCTCCTACTACTCGCACATGATCGTCATCCACCATCTTTCTCCTTTCGTCTGCCTCTTGTCAGCAACTTCTGGGCCAACTGCAGCTATTTTTGAGCGCCAGCAACAATATAACCCGTAATACGTCTCAACCATTGGTGGCTCTTTTCCCCTTGTTTATTTCATCACTTTGTAGATTCCAATACAAGTATATATTTAATTGATGTGTTTATAAAACTTAATAAAATATAAATACTTTAAAGTTTAAGACAGTTATCAGAGAATAATGATAATTATAAAAAATATATATTGTAACATTTTTTGCAGATACGTATTGATTTAGCATAGAAATTAATATTTCAAAAATGTAACAATATATTATCACTGTGAATCACTATCAAGTTGATTCCAGGTAATTTCAAAATTTTAAATCCAGTAGCATACAATAAATGTGTGCAGATTTCATGTTAGATTGCATCAAATATCTTACTTGGTAACATATCAATTATTTTCACTTTCTAAGTAATCATTGGTTTAATATATAACAGTAATATAACAGAAATGATCCGGTTATGTTATAACTATTTTAAACAAATTGTCTTTAGAATATTATTATAAGGAGAAATGACTAAATAACATAAATGAAAGAAGAATAAAAGAAAATGCTAGAAATAAAAATTAGTTCTCTCCTAGGAGAGAATGAAACCAAAAATTACATTTTTTTACTGTATGAGAGAAGTTTTAGGCTCCGGAAGCTACGATCATGGTTCCTTAAAGCAACCAATCCCGACGCAACTGGAGCGTGTACGTCATCCACTT
>JAABKJ010003225.1:0-16829 GCA_011634705.1 Andricus grossulariae
CTATCTACCCTTCACCTATATACCCATCCACACATCACTACTTTCCAACCGAGCAATTCACACCTACCCCGAAAGGGAAACGGCTTAATGATATAATAATTTAAAAAAATAGATATTGCCATTTGGAGTGAATTGCCTTTACTTGGCTAATGATATTCTGCTCTAATTTTAGTGGAATGCATACCTTTTTTCAGATCTTCAATACTTCAAAGGTTGTTGTTTGTGCACCTTCTGGAATAGTATCTCCAATATTCACATGGGAGTATAGAAAACGTTGCAAAACGTCTTCTGTCGAAGGAAAACTGGAACCAACCATCTGTTTCAAGGAACCTCCAGCTAAACAAAACTGTTGAAACTTATTTTTTGATACGCTCATCAGTCGGAAATAGGATTTAAAAATGTTTATTTACGGTACGTACGCATAATTGCATTTTTATCAGCTTCTAAAATCGTAAATGAACGATTATTTAACGCCCAATTCTCTCACTAGGCTGAATAAACTATAATAAAAGAAGGCTATACACACAGCCTATTTTGATTATCATGAATGTCGCTAGATTCCGCTGATGATAACATATTTAGGAATTATTTTGACATTTTAGGTGTGGGACTGAGGGTCGAAGATGTTCTCTCGTTGAAGAATTGTAACTCAAAAAAGACCATAATTGTTATCACACGAAAAAATGAACATTTTTTATTTTTGTTGATTTTTCATAGCATCATTTTTAATTTTCAAACCTCATCTCCATAGTAGATTTTCCCCCTAGTATATTATGTTACAGGCAAAGTCTGATGTGCCGTCACACCGCAGTCTACCTGGTCCCTCCGCGAATTAACTGAGCGTTGTCAGGCAAAGTCCGAAGTAGCACTTTCACTTCGGACTCTGCCTGGTCAAATCGCAAAGTGCCCAACAGACTCAGGCAAAGTCCGGAGTAAAAATAAAACCTTTGGGGTTTACTTTTCCCGCTACACAGTAGGCTGGCTCGGGAATTCACAATTCAAAATAGTCTACAGGTCGCAATTGTGAACGGATTTCAAAGTTTTTTTTTAGAAATGATCAGCATTACATTTTTAGGAAAACGTATAGAGTATATTTATTCATTTTTGTGTCAATATAATTACTTATTAAATGCAAGTTTTTTTCTCTGAAAAAAAATTAAAAAGTAAACTCGATATGTATCATATTTAACGCAGATGTACTTAGAAAACATAAATAATTCATTGTTAATTTTTTCACTGTTCTTTAGTGTAAATAATAATTTCCTTATTCAAGCCTTTTCAGGAAAAGCCGATTATTTAAAGCGAATTTACAGACTATATATTCTATACAAGCCACCAGTCTATTATTTGTCATAATTGTATAATTGAAAACAATAATTGTTTATTGTTGATTTATTTGATGAAAAATGATACAATATACGTGTAAATTATACTTATACTCTCATTTAAAAAAACTTTTCAGTAAGGAAGAGCCAGTAATAGATGTTTCGTTTATAAAATTTGTTATTGACATTTAAAATATTAATTTATTGAGATCGAAAATCACTGCTTGGACTATGCTACTAAGATTTAGATATACTTAGAGAACATAAATAATTTACCTAATATCGAGGCTAATTTGTATAAACAAACAGTTAGCTATGTCCTTTACTGTGGAGGTTTTTGTAAAAAAATGATAGTCTGTGTCTAGAAACTCTTAATAATAAGAAAACATTATTATTATTAATAATTTGAGGAACAAGTGTTCAATTCGGCTATTTCACTCAAAGAAAGAGTTTCTATTTTTCACTAAACCTTAGTATCATTGTTTAAAAAGTAATTCAAGATTGTAATTATTGAACATTTTAATTGTTGATGCAATTTTTCTCAACAAAACACCTATTTCGTACTTTTTCTTACTATTTTTTTTCCTAGACAATACTTAACAGAAGTATATACGCAAATAGAGAGTAAACATTTATATATTGAGTGAATTAAAGAATCTGAGCGTACTACAAATAATAATGAATCTCTCTTCGGAGGTCAAGGCTACGTTAGATGCAATTGTACAAAAAAATGCAATACAAATACTTGTAAATACAAGAAACTAAAAATCTTGTGCAATTCCAAATGTCATTCGTCCACTTCTTGTTGCAATAAATAAAATGAATTGTTTATTTAACTCGTACATAAAGTATTTTTATGAACTATATTACCCCACCTCTATTCATATTTCACTCTTTATTTGCATATATACTTTTGCTAAGTATTGTCTAGAAAAAAATTAGTAAGAAAAAACACGAAATAGGTGTTTTGTTAAAAAAAATTCAATAATTTAAATCATAAATGACTTTTTGAAGAATGATACTAAGGTTTAGTGAAAAATAAAAAATCTGTCTGAGTGAAATCGCCAAATTGAACACTTGTTCTTAAAATTATTGATAATAATGTTTGCTAATTATTAAGAGTTTCTAGACACATACTATCATTTTTTTTAATAAATCATAGCAATTCCAGTTGTTAAGAAAATTCCCACAGTAAATGGCATAGTTAACTGTTTGTTTATACAAATTACCTTCAACATTAAGTAAATTATTTATGTTCTCTAAGTATATCTAAACCTTAGTAGCATCGTCTCAACAGTGATTTTCGATCTCAATAAATTAATATTTTAAATGTCAATAACAAATTTTATAAATGAAACACCTATTACTGGCTCTTTCTTACTGAAAAGTTAAAAAAATTTTTTTTACAATTCATCTTTTATGATAGAAAGCATTTTGCACGTATATTGCATCATTTTTCATCAAATAAATTAACAATAAACAATTATTGTTATTAATAATGTAATTATTACCAATAATATACTGGTGACTTGTATGGAATATATAGTATGTAAATTCGCTTTAAATAATCGGCTTTTTCTGAAAGGACTTGAATTAGAAAATTTATTACACTAAAGAACCATAAAATATTGAAAATTAATTATTTATGTTTTCTAAGTACATCTACGTTAAATATGATACATATCGAGTTTACTCTTTTATTTTTTTTTAGAGAAAAAAACCTGCGGTGAATAAATAATTATATTGCAACAAAAATAGATAAATATACTGAATAAGTTTTCTTAAAAATTGAATGCTGATCATTTCTAAAAAGAAAAACTTTCAAATCCGTTCACATTAGACTATTTTGAATTATAAATTTCTGAGCCAGCCCACTGTGCAGCGGGAAAAGTAAGCCCCAAAGGTTTTATTTTTACTCCGGACTTTGCCTGAGCCTGTCGGGCACTTCGCGATTTGATCAGGCAGAGTCGGAAGTGAAAGTGCTACTTCGGACTTTGCCTGACACCGCACAGTCAATTCACGGAGGGACCAGGCAGACTGCGGTGTGACGGCACATCGGACTTTGCCTGTAACATATATAAAATACATACTCTTCGGGGAAGTTTGTTTTTAGTAGTGCTATAATATCCTTGCAAGCGGATTATCGAGGGCACGGCATCCAATATTTACACCAGGCGCGTAAAACATATATTTTCCGAGGAAGTTTGTTTTTACAAGTATCTGAGGGTTCCTGTAATCAGTTTCTCGAGAAAACGATATCCAAATTGTGCACCAGGTGTACAAAACACATCTTCACCGAAGAAGTTTGCTTTTATGAGTACTTCCAGATTCCTGCAATCGATTCCTTGAAGACAAGAAATCCAACCCGTGCATCATGTGTACGAAATACATCTTCTTCAAAAAAGTTTGCTTTTACGAGTACTTTAATGTTCCTGCAGACGGTCCCTCGAGGACACGACATCCGACTTATACACCAGGTGCATAAAATACACATTCTTCGAGGAAGTTTGGTTTTACGAGTACTTTAAAGTTCCTGGAGTCAGTTTCTCGAGGACACGACACCCAACCCGTACAACATGTTTATAAAATATATCCAACTAACCACCTGAACTATGTGTATAAATTAATTAGTATACTAATATGTTTTGCTTAACGAAATTTTTAATACAAATTAAAATAAGTTCATTAAAAAAAATGCACCAGTGAATAGCACATCATCTACATCTATGTCTAGAATATCAGAGTCAGTGCTCCTATTAAAAAATTATTGAGTTGATAATAATTAAATTAATTCTATAAAATTAATGTATTGAAGTCGTTCTTATAATCATAAATTTATCTAAATTTATAAATTGGTTATAATTATACCCCAAATATGTTGCTATGAATGTAAAGTTATAGCAAATTTGAAATCTATGAAAGTGATGAGATGAGAGGTATTGCAAAGTTTTTCACGGGAATAATTTTAAAATTGGAAGGTTATTTTTCTCCAATTTATATATTGAGCATTATTAATTAATTTAAATATTATTAAAAAATTAACTATATCTACTCATTGGTTGTTATACCATAACAAATGTTTTACTTTTTAACTGGACTCTTAAAATTTTAGATGATATTGATGCCTCAACGTTAGTTAAGAATAAGTTGATCATGAACCATAAAAAAGCAACAAAAGAAAAAGCATGAAAGCCGAGAAAAAAAAAAGGGTTGGAACAAATATATATTTTTTTAAATGTAACATTACATTAATCGAAGATTTCAAATGGTAATATAAATAAGATAATCAATTAGAAATATTATATGTGTACGGAAAGAGAATAAAAATCGGAAACGGAAGTTTGACATTGCTTTCGTCAAAAAAGTGCAAAAGGAAATGAAGGCTTGTGAAGAAATGAAGCAAAGGTCATTAGAAGAGATAGCAGAAGAAGCTTTAGAAAGATCGGAGCAACAAACTATTCTACTCAAAGAAATTCTAAAGGTATTTAAAATAATTTGAGAAAAGATGCTAATTACCTACATTTTCATTTTTGTTACAGAAAGTGTAGTCACAACATAAAAAAGCAACAGGTAAATCAGAAGTTAAAAGTTATGTCGCCAGAAATGATTAATTCGCATGACGAACAAGATCTTCCTACACACGCGCAAGGAAGGGTTAGTTCTCGAGACCTATTGATTTCCCTTCCGATGCTTGAAGATAAACAAAGCTCTCAATTTAGAATTGCCTTTGTCAGCGCAGACTTTGGAATTAGACCAGTTTGATCCTACACATGATTTTCCAAATGTGATAGAGCCGTATAATTTTAAAAAGGTAATGAGATGGCGAACAGATATGTCAATGAAAGCGAAAAGAAAAGACAAAAGCGAAAAGAAGGATAAATCCGAAGAACAGGAGGAAAGTGAAATGAACGAAGTGGAGAATGAAAATTGTATTCAAGTCAATAATGACAGACAAAATGCCGATCATTATATCGATAAAGAGCACTGTTGGACATTAAAATATCAATCTCAAACAGACAGAACGGTATTAAATATTATAATTCTTATAATACGCATATATCACTTTTTAATTTTACAATATTTACCATATGATCGAATCCATTTCAAATGAGGCAGGTTCTACACTTCAAGTCTCAGAATCTCTCGGGGACGAAATATGTTGTTTTTTAGAGGAAATGAGGCGATACGTATTTATCCGATTTGCACAATTTTTAAAAATAAAATTATGCATATTAAAATTTGGTGCTTTGTTTACCAGAAAAAAATTTCTTTAAACCTTTATAACTTTTGTTTTAAAAAAGTTCCAATTTAACAAAATGGCGACGGTTTTTCTGAACATATTAAAAGCCGATTTTCAAAAAAAAAACAACTTATGTTTTTTTGATAAATTCGAATTTTATAACTTTTCCAAGAAAGTCCTATGAAATATACTTTCTGCTCTTTTTCGATATCTAGCATGGTTTACTAGAAAGTTTATTAGAAAGAAGAAAAATGGTCGGGTTTTCCAGAAAATATTTTTTTTCATGCTTTCAAAGTTTGAAGAAAAAAATAAAAAAGATTTTCTGGAAAACTTAACAGTCTTATGTTTTCCCTTTGTTTTTTTTACAGTTTATGCTTGTATAAGGTAGGTATGCTATCAGCTTTTCGCAGGCTTAACCATTTTTGAGGCTGGAAGCATTTTTTTCCGAAAAATATAATTTTGGAATTTTTCTCGTAAATGATTCACGATATCGCAAGAGCGAAAGAGGTATTTTTCATGGGAATTTTTCAGAAGTGCAAACTTTTATCTTAAGATTTTTTCGTATCTGTCATTTTTTTGTAAGACAGATGGTAAAATTCGATTTTATGAAAAAAAAAAATTGGCCATAAAATTTATATAGACCGCATAAAACTCACCAGATGATAACTTATTATGAACCGTACGAATTCAACAAAAAATTGGCGCAAAATATAATTGTGAGTCTTCTGAGAAAATCGACTTTTAATATTTTCAGAAAAACACCGCCATGTTGTTAATTTTGAACCTTTGTGAGGGAGCTCGCAAATTAAAGAATGGGTTATGGATTTGGATCGTCGAGAGAACGGGTGAAGTCAATTGAGTTCGGCCGCGGCAACTTTTGCTCGAGTTTATTAAACGGTTTGATGACAGTTGAGTTTTGAATTTATCTGTCTATGACAGGAGATCTATCGGATTACGAATATCACATATAGAGTACTCAAATATTCTTGTTTCTCGAAAAAGATATCTGGAGAAATTGTTGTGTTAACTGGATAATTAATACTATATATATTCGCATATTTATACGATCTATTATTTTTGTAAAAGTAATGCAAGTTGTCAGATTTTGAGGTAAGAAATTTTAATTATCCCAGAATATTTATAGAGTATATTTTACTTTAATTTAAATGACATTGAGTATTTTATTAGTTTATTGAGTTTTAAGTGAAGCTTTTTTTTAACAATTCAATATGTTATGTGAAAAAACTTTTCTCAGGTTTTTTCATTATGGCAGAAGCGACACTGCACTGAAGTTTGCTTATTCCATTCACTTTCAACTCCTGCATCCCTCACTACATGAATGACTGCTAAAATTTTTCCCTTATTCAGTGTTTCGGGGTGAAAATCGATTGAATGACTTATAGCTTGAAATCTTGTTTTAATTAAAATATTCATAAGCAATCCAATTCTTGACATTCGACCGGTAATTTTTAAGGTTATGTTCATAACCAACAACAAAACTAGAACGAGTTTAGCTGGAATGAAAAGACCAATTTTTCACGAAATCTTTTTGCAGGAAACTTTCCTCTATTATTTTGCTTCGTTCAAAAAAATGTTATATACGTCTTTGAAGCAATCATTTATGCATTTATTATATTTCAAAACAATGCACACATGCTATCTTATGTAAATTTCAAATGTCTATCCCTCGGGGATTATAGGCTTTGGCCGCCGCCTGTCATATCCGGTAAATATCAAGGTCATGTCCGTACTCAATAACGGGTAAACATTTAACATTAAAGGGTGACTTATTTAGCCAACTTACATGGTTGAATCTCATAAGTCGTCGTTCTCCCAAACCTAGACCAGGCGGCGAAGCCAAGAGCGGGCGAGCGATGATGGTTGGTACTCGGGCGATGAAGCCAAGGTACCTGGAGATCTGGTTAATCCTCGATAAATAGGCGATAACAAAATTAGATCCTGGAGATCGCGTGGCGTCGTTACGGATACACGGGGTGGTTGAACTTCAACGGAGATATTACCGGGTTACGGTGGATGTAGCACAAGACTGGTGTTCGAGGATGAGGTTTTGGGTATTAGAACCAGGAAGTGGTATTGTCCCCACTCCTGGTCCTAGGCCCACAGTGCCATACAGAAGCGGGGTGCTTGCAACTTTGTTGCAAACCTCCCCCCGCCCATCTGTTTGGGAAGAGGTTTATTATGTTTTGAGGAGGTCTTCACATTTTTTTAGTTCCTCGTTGAAGGTAAAATGGTATTCTTCTTCTATTTCCTCCAATTCTATGTATGAATCGTCCTCTCTTTCATTTTCGTTTTCTGTATTGACTCTTCTTTTCCCCAGGTTGTGCCAGTTCCCCTTTCCTGAAGGATATTTGTATAATGTCGTTAAATTGTTTATGTATTTCCACCCAACCACCTTTTATATATTTAGTTTTAGTTGAATACGGGACCGTGTGGTAATTTTTTGTCCGATTCGACATCTCGCCATAGTATATGCCGTCGAATATGTATAGTTCTACTGGAAGCATCCTCTCGCGGTGACGACATTTCCACACCTTGATGACTTTCATATTTTTCTTCCTGCAAAAAATGAAAAAATCCTACCTCTCAAAAAAAAAAAACATAGTAAAATATAAATAAAATACTTGTCTTCTCTTGACTTTCTCTCCAATCTTGTTTTATTTTAACTAAAATAAAGTCTCATTTTTTAAAGTCTTGATTTCTCTTAACGATTTAATTCATTTTCTATTTTAATTTTCTTCTCTTCAAATTTCAGGTTAGTATCTTCTTTGGCTATTCTACTTTCTCTGGGGTTTCTGATGAAAAGTAACTTATATACAAAGACTAATTTTTATTTTTAATTAGACTTCTATCTTGGCCTCTTATAGCTGTATTTAACTTTATTTCCTGATTTAATCGTTTTTTTAAATTAATAGCAAAATTTCTTCACTTCTATAAATTCAAGTTATAATTCAAATGTATAATGATCTCTTATTTACATAAAATAATTTTAAATCAATGATAACTGTTGTGTCTGTGAAGGTTCTAAAATTAATATTAATAATAATAAATTTAAATATCGGTGTCTCAATCTGTACAAGAGCCCGTCTCCTCTCGAACTGGTTTAAGTTCCTCTTTCTTTTGCTTGATTTGTTTTTGTACTGATTTCGCTTCCTTCTTTTTCTCTGCTCTTTCTTCTCTATCCTTTCTTTCAGTTTCTCTATCTTGTAGTAGTTTTGTTTCTCTTCTAATCCTAACTTGTTGTTTCTCGTCCTTATTTTTCCACTCTCTATTTCCTTTTCTTTTTCCTTTTGCTTTTTTTTGCTGTGTCTAAAAATTTTTCTTTCCTAAATTTAACTAAAATTTTCATACTTTCTATACGAATTTTTTTCTTTTTCTTCTTTTCCTTTAATTTCTACTTCCTTCGGTTTCTCTATTGCTTCTTCCTCCTGCTTTTTCATTCTTTCTTCAAACCCCTTTATTTTAATTGCCATTTCCTCTTTCTTCGCTTTTTCCTCCTCTCCCTTTCTCCATCTTAGTATATCTAACCAATCTTCCTTAGATATGACTCCTTTTTTCTTAGTCTTTCGACATCTACTAGTCTTTTTATATTAATTTGATGTATTTTTCTTCTAATCGCGCCCTTGCTTTCTCAATATCCCTTCCCTCTTCTTTGTCCCCTCTGGCTTCTATTTCTAATTCTTCATTTCTTATCTTCTTAATTTCTTCATGCATTTTTCTGTCTTTCCATTTTCTTTCTACTGTCTTCCTCTTCCCGCCTGGCCCTTTTTTCTTCTGGGGTTTCTAACAATGGGGTTGATTCTGGATTAGACTCCATGCTCCACAAATGTGATTTAGGAGTTCTTCCCTTCCTAGTAATTCCGCATGGCAATATTTGCATGTCACAAATAATCTTGGATCCATTTTTCGGTAATAAATTTTTTTTTTTGTAAGTGTAAGTGTTTGTGTCGCTTTTGTCGGCATCAGTGGTGTAAAAATGAAATTATTCACAATATGCCATCCCGAAGAAAAATTCGAATTCAAATATATTTTTTAATATTGAATTTTTAAATATTTTTAACGTTCCAATTACCTAATGTTTTATCTTCTTTGATTTTAGTTAATAAATTATTGTTGAAATTTTTGCTTGAATGAAAAATGGTCCTTCGAAATTTTAATTTAATTTTTGTGCTATTCCTTCCCCTTTATTTGATGTTTTATTACTTTTTATAACTTGTTCGCCAATTTCGAAACATATCGGCCTACGCCTGGGATTATATCTTAATTGTGTTTCGTTTGCGGTATCTAAATTTTTAATTACCTCTTCTCTAATTATTTTTAATTTTCGCATCACATCTGCCCATTTTTCAGACTCTTGAAATTCAATTTCGCTTTTGTCATCTAAATCTTTATTTAACGCTTGAATTGGTTTGAGTTCTCTACCTAAATTAAAAAAAGCTGGTGTATATCCTGTTGAAGAATGTTTACTTGTATTTAACGCAAATTGTAAATAATCTAAATTTTCATCCCATGATTTATGATCTTTCTCTAATTACGCTTTTATTGCCGTTTTAATTGATCTGTTACATCTTCCAGTTGGATTTTCTTGGGCATGATATTTAGGTGTTTTTGAATGTCTAATACCAAATGTTTTAGTTAAATTAATTATTGATTTATTGATGTATTCTTTACCGTTATCTGCAAATAAAATTTTAGGTGTTACCCATTTTGATATTATACGTTTATGAAATTCTTCTTCGATTGCTGATTCATATTTATATCTAACTGGAATTATTTCTACCCATTTTGTAAACATATCAACGAATACTAAAATGTAATGATTTCTCGACTTTGACGTTGAACCCATCATATATGATACTACTACTGTCCACGGTTCTTCAATTATCTTTTTCCCATTAAACCTATTTAATTATTTACTTTCGGTTTTATTCTCTGACAAATTTCGCATTCTTTTACATATTTTAATGTTTCAGAGTAAATTCCGAGCCAAAAATAATTTTCAGAAATTATCGCATACGTTTTTTCCATGCCTAAGTGCCCTGCTTGTTTATTTTCGTGATTCTCAATCAAAACCTGTTCTCGTAATTCTTTTGGTATTTTCAATTTCCAAGGGTTGCTATCTAAAGTTAAGCTTGATTTTAAAGAGTCGGGTTTATAAAAGTATAATTGCTTATCGCGTATCCTCCAGTTTGGATTTTCTTCTTTTTTTGACATGTAGTATTTTATTTTTATACCAATTATCCTCAATTTCTTAAAAATCTTTCTATTCGGTTTCTTGTACGCTGGCTAAGATACTTGAAACTTTAATTTCATTTTCATTTGACCTTGATAACGCATCTGGGACATGATTTAAACTTCCTTTTTTTGTATACAATTTCATATCGTTCACTAACAATTTTAAAGCCCATCTTGCTAATCGGCCAGTTCGATTTTTTAAAATTATGAAGCCAGTTTAAGGCAATATGATCTGTAATAACTTTGAATGAATATCCCTCTAAATATGGTCTAAACTTTCTTATTGCCCAGACTACTTCTAAACATTCTTTTTCGGAAGCAGAGTATTTACATTCTGCGCCATCAAGACCTCTACTTCCAAACGCTATTACGAAATTTTCACCATTTATACTTTACGTTAATACGGCTCCCAATCCTGTATCGCTAGCATCGGTTTCAAGTTGGAATGGACTTTCAAAATCAGGGCAGGCAAGAATTGGTGCTATTGTTAGTAGGTGTTTAATAGTCGTAAATTCCTGTATCCTGTTTTTCAGTTAATTCTCACTTTACTTCCTTTTTTTAATGCTTTTGCAGAGTTTCTATTATTACTGCAAATTTTGGAATAAATTTGCTATACCATGATGCCATTCCTATTAATCTTTGAATTTGTTTAACCGTTTTCGGCCTTGAATAATTTAAAACAGGTTCAATTTTATCATCTACTTGTTAACCTTTTTCAATAACTTCAAATCCTAAGTACTTTATTTCGGAACAACCAAATTCACATTTGTCCAAACCTATTTAGATTCCTCGTCCAACGGTATCTGATGATATGCCGAACGAAGATCTATTTTTGACATGCATTTCGCTCATCTTAATGTATCTAATATTTCCGAATTATAGGAATTGGGTATAAATCTTTCTCAGTTATTTTATTAACTTTCCTAAAATCCAAACAAAATATATATTTCCCATTAGGGGCTTTCATCATTACTATAGGATTCGACCAATCATTATCAGATGGTTCTATCATTCTTTCTTCTAAAAGTCTGTCTACTTCCTCATACATAAATTCTCTTATTTTGGGTGACACATAAGAATATCTTTGCTTGATTGGTTCATGACCTTGCATACGTACTTTATGGCTATTTAAGTGTATTGGTTTTAATTCTGTTCCCTAATCTTTTACTTTTCTTTTAATCAAGTTTTCTAATTGCACTTGTTGTGCTTCGTGTAATTATATTATTCCTTCAGAAATTTCCTCGCAAAATTCTATATTTTTCTTCCTTTCTATTTTTACGCATGTAATATCATTATGTATTATTGCATTATTTCTAAAATTATACCAAATACTTTCGTAATTGGTATAATCCTCTGTTTTATCGATAACTGTTTTCAATTTAGAATTATTTTTCTCTTTATTACATTTCAAAGGACCTTCAAACTCTAATTTTCATAAATAAATTCGTATTTATTTTACTATCGATCTCTAGTTTCTTTCTATCCTTGTTTCTTTTTTTTCCCTACTCTCTCTTTATATTGACTACTCCAAAATTCATTATTGCTTTCTAAAAATGAATTGATTTCAAAAGTTCTATAGTTGATTTTCGGATTTTCTCTTTCCTGTCTTTCTATCTCTTTCCGTAATTTATCGCGGCCTACTCTTGCTTTCTCTGCTCTTTCTCTATATATTCAATCTCTTTCTTTTCTAAGAGTTTCTTCTCTTTCTAGATTACTCAATTCTAAACGTCTTTTGTCTCTTTCTAACCTTGCGAATTATTTTCTCTTTGCCTTGATTTCATTATCTATCCTACTTCTTTCTGGCTCCTGATTTTCAAAAGTGATACTGTTTTCATTTTCTATTCTTCAATTACCTAATGTATTCTCGGTATTGGGAGACAGTATGCTAATTGTGTCTGTATGCAGGACGGTCTTGCCTGTGTGCGTTTGGGGTACTTTCTGTATGCGTTTGTGTTTGTCTTTTCGTTCTTGGGATTGCACCTGTCGCTTGTCTTGGCTGTACCGCCCCTCCCCTCCCCATTCTAATTCTCTCCTAACCGTCACTGATTCGAAATTTCTATTTGTTTCTTCTCCTCTATTTTCATTTTCGACCGATTGACTATCTCTATTTTCGTTATTCGCATTTTTCTGTGCGTTATATTCTTCGATTTTAATTTGCGAAGTTGCATTGTTTTCCCTATTATCTCTTACATTCTCTACCGGGTTTGCCATTTTAGGAATAATTGTTATCCTTCCTGATATAAAATTCATTAGATTTTTCATTATTATTTTATTTTCTTCTTTATCTCTACGGTCTAGCTCAAGGGTTTCTATATTTGATTAAAAACCGGCACGTTCACTCAGGTGAGCGCCTCGGTTTTTCCTACTGGGAAATGTGTGTGGCCTGACCTTGTAGCGGAAGTATCCACGGAGGGCGGAAGGGCTTGGGGTTGTTTGGGTTACGTCACTCAAAAGGTGATTTCGCGCGCCATTTTTGTAATGACGCCGCTTTATTTTTCTAACTATCGTACTTTTCCTTCAAAATTCTTCTACTTTTTTCCTACTAGTAAATTCTGTTCTCACGTTTTTCTTTTCAAAATTCATTTTTATTTAGACCTATCCATATAATTATTATTTTTTTTTTTAGTTTTTTGTTTTTTAAACCCCTCACTTGTGCAATCCGTCCACGTGGAGTATACACAAGGCAATTATATTTTCGAGGTAACTTTTATTTTATGAAAGATGTCAGGGCTTGCGAGCACGCGAAGTATACCAACTGTTTTTAAAGACATATATCTACCCGCACTGTTTCGACTAAAATATATGTCTATCCGCACTTTTTTCTAAAACATCAATAAACATTTTCATCCAAAATTTCCATAAAACAATTTTTTAAAAATTCCATCTAAAAACAAAATTACCATTCAAAATTCCTCTCTTTTAATGACACGCATGCATCAATTTTAATTTTATATCTTCATCATTTTACCATATTGTGACTTCCGTTCTCGATCGGGAGGATTTTTGGAGGGATTGTGGGTTTCTTCTGGGAAAGACGCCAAATTTGTGAGGGAGATCGCAAATTAAAGGATGGGTTATGGATTTGGATCGTCGAGAGAACGGGTGAAGTCAAGCATGGGTAAACATTTAACATTAAAGGGTGATTTATGTAGCCAACTTAGAGGGTTGACTCTCGTGAGTCGTCGTTCTCCCAAGCCCGAACCGGGCGGCGAAGCCAAGAACGGGCGGTGATGATGGTTGGTACTCGGGTGATGAAGCCAAGGTACCTAGAGATCTGGTTAATCCTCGATAAATAGGCGATGAGAAACTTAGATCCTGGAGATCGCGTGGCATCGTTATGGACACACGGGGTGGTTGGACTTCAACGGAGGTTTAGAGTATTACAACCAGGAAGTGGTATTCTCCCCACTCCTAGTCCTAGGCCCGCAGGGCTGTACAGTAGCGGGGTGCTTTCAACTTTGTTACACCTTTTTAAAATTGTCCGGCACATTTTGAAAGAAGACGGCAAACCAAAAGTTACAGAGGTTCAAAGAAACCTTTAGGTTTCTTTAAAAACAATGCACGACATACAAATAAGCATAACTTCGTAGAACATCTTTTTTCGCAAAGCGAAAGAATACGTATCACCTAGTTTCCTCTAAAAAACAACACATTTCGTCTTCGAGAGTTTCTGAGAGTTCAAGCGTAGAACCTGCCTAATTTGAAATGGATTCGGTCATCTGAATCTCACGTAAAAAGATTCACTAAAGACTAGACAATCCTTTAGAGATATATTTATATTGCACAGTTTTTTAGAGAAATTTTCCTAAGAATTTTCATGTGGAATTCAAAAACTTCACTTTTTTGGCATATCCTAATATATACTTATAATATTTAAGGTGATCAATAACTGTATTTTATAATCATTTATTATAGCTTAATAGAAACAATCGGCAGGAAAATAGGTAAATTTGCGACTAATCTATTTAAAAATGGACAAAAAAGTGATTAATTATAGTAAAGGAAAATACAAGTTTATTAATAGATAAAATAATATTTTACGTCACATAGATTAAACCTATACTTTTTGGCGTTTTTAAATCTATTAGTCACAAAGTTACCTATGTACCTAGTGCATGCATCGGCTCTCCCCCAAGTCCCTGAAAATTATTTGTATTGATCTTAAAACGGATTATAAATTAAAGTTTTTGGCCCCATTAAATATTATTATATACAAGTGATTATTATTTTGATCATGGACAACCAAGGATAACTAGATCAATACGAATTACGACGGGTATATTTCAAGGAGTCTCCTTCAGTGCACTATGGTTCCGTTGAGCGTGAACCCATTGAGCAAAACACTGAATAGCATGTCCCATGGATTCAGAATACATGATAATGAGGATGGTCATCAAGTAACCCATCTTCTATACATGGATGACTTGAAGCTATACGCTAGTTCAGACCAGAAACTGCAGCAAGTTATCGATGTCACAAAGCAGTTTTCCAATGATATCCACATGGCGTTCGGACTAGATAATTGCGGAACAGTGCATTTAACCAGAGGGGAATTAGGGACCGCAGAGCTAGAGAACGATTTCGAGAATGACATCGAGGCAATGGCTCAGGCGAGACATATAAATATCTGGGTATTCTCGAATCTAAGAGTATTCAGCATACGATAGTTAAGAAAAGCCTAACGACTGCCTTCACTACAAGACTCACATTGATTCTAAAGAGTTCTCTTAACTCGGCAAATAAAATCAGGGCAATCAACACCTATGCCATTTCTGTCCTCACGTACTGCTTTGGGCTCATCAAATGGTCTAACACCGAACTTGAAAGGTTAAACAGAACCTTTCGCGTAGAAATGAAGAAGCACCGAATGCAAACCATTCCCTCGATTGCTTTTAGAAATTAAAAATATAACTTATAACAAATATTAATATAATAATATAATTAATATATAATTATTAATGATTAATTATTATGATAAAATAATAAAAAATTTACTGTAATAATTAATATAAATAATTATAAATATTAATAAATGATAATAAATATAAATTATAGGTCTGGCACCCAGCATTTGGAGTTGTATTGATAAAAATGTGAGTAGCGGTGCCGAAGGGATATTATTTATTTTGAGAATTCGGGAATATTATTATGATATCCAAGTGCCGCATATTCCTCCTTAAATAAGTGCATAAAATCAGTATTTTTTGACTATGTAAGTAGAGAGAATCATTGACATAGAAATAAATTGCGGATGTACCGTAAAGTGGGGCTAAGCGGATTTTTTTTCTTCAATTTTTGATAATGAAGTAAAGTACTGTCGGAAATTACCTACACGGCTAGAGTGAGCGGTATGTAGTTCCGCGTCGAATAGCGCCCAGTAAAGTTATTCCTGATTTTTGAACAGGACCTTAACTTCAACTTGTGCTATGGCTTAGGAAAGTTGTGGCGAAAATCTGAAATTTGCAGAACGCAATCTTTAGAATCTTATCTTTAATTTAAATTAATATAACCTCAAAAACATTTACGGGTGTCCGAGATATGAATAAAAATGTTCAAGCGTGTCTATGTTGAGTTTCATTCGACGATCGCCTCTGTCGACCGGCCTCGCTGCTTAAGCCGACAGAAACTCGATGTAGACACATTTGAACATTTTTAGTTATATCTCGGGAACCCATGAAGATTTTCTTATTTTATTTTGTTACAACTGAAGTTGAAGTCAAGGTGCAAAATTTTAGAATTCCATAAGCTTTATAACCTCTTTTCATGTCCAGCATTATTTCCGACCCAGTTATAGTGATTCAAAGTCATTAGTATAGGTCAGCCTGTGGGTTAAGACTGATTCAATAGTATCAAACTAAATGGGAGAGGGAAACTAATTTACGAAAGGAAAGGCAAAGTGATTTCAAAATCAAAGTGGGAAGAATATTGCTAATACTATTTACATTTAGAAGTTCGCGTCTTATTCTAGACGGGTGGATATTGGGAGCTCAGAGCTTGAAATGTAGCTGGGG
>JAABKJ010003226.1:0-26342 GCA_011634705.1 Andricus grossulariae
AAGATTCCAGGGAATTTTTAATATATTTTAAATATTTGAAGTGATTCCAAACGATTTAAAAAATTTTAGGGAATTGTGAAAAATTCCAAAGACTTTTCGAAAGTTCTGAACAATTTCAAGTCATTTTAAATGATTTTCAACATGTTTGGAATAATTTAGGATATTTGAAAAAATTCCAAGGCATGTTCATGATTATTATAAAGTTTCAAAATATTTTAAACATTTTAGGGAATTTTATGAGACTTCAAGGAATTTGTAAGGATTCCAAAGGATTTGAATGATTTTAGGGTATTTTTTAAAATTCCAAAGCATTTTTAATAATTATATAAAGTTTGAAGGGATTTCAAAAGATTTTGAAGGATTTGAAATATATTAGGGTATTTTCAAAGATTCCAACACATTTTCAAGAGTATTATAAAGTTTCAAAAGATTTCAAAAGATTTAAATTATTTAAGGGTATTTAACAAGATTCCAGGGAATTTTTAATATATTTTACTAATTGCAGAGATTCCAAAGGATTTAAAAGATTTTAGGGAATTGTTAAAAATTTCAAAAAATTTGAAGAGCTCTGTAAAATTTCAAGTAATTTAAAATGATTTTCAAAAGATTTGAAATAATTTAGGGTATTTGAAAAAATTCCAAGGCATTTTCATGAGTATTATAAAGTTTCAAAATATTTTTAATATTTTAGGGTATTTTATGAGACTCCAAGGAATTTTTAAGGTTTCCAAAGGATTTTAATTATTTTAGGGTATTTTTGATAATTCCAAAGCAGTTTTAATAATTATATAAAGTTTAAAGGTATTTCAAAGTATTTGAAATATATTAAGATATTTTCAAAGATTCCAAGGCATTTTCAAGAGTATCATAAAACTTCAATGAACTATTACAATTATTTTAAAGGATTTCTAAGGATTTTAAAGATTTTAGGGTATTTTTAAAGATTCCAAGGCATTTTCAAGAGTATCATAAAACTTCAAAAGATTTAAAATATATTAAGAGATTCCAAGGAATTTTCAATAGATTACAATCATTTTGAAGGATTTCAAAGGATTTTCAAGATTTTGGGGTATTTAAAAAGATTCCAGGGAATTTTCAATATATTTTAATAATTTGAAGTGATTCCACAGTATTTAAAAGATTTTAGAAAATTGTTAAAAATTCCAAAGAATATTCAAGAGCTCTGAAAAATTTCAAGTGATTTTAAATGATTTTCAAAAGATTTGAAATAATTTAGGGTATTTGAAAATATTCCAAGGCATTTTTGAGAGCTTCAAAAAGTTTCAAAAGATTTCAAACATTTTAGGGTATTTTATGAGACTCCAAGGAATTTTTGGTAGATTACAATAATTTCTGAGGATTTTAAAGGATTTTAATGATTTTAGAGTATTTTTAAAAATTCCAAAGCATTTTTAATAGCTATATAAAGTTGAAGGAATTTCAAAAGATTTCAAAGGATTTAAAATATTTTAGGGTATTTTCAGAGATTTGAAGGCATTTTGAAAACTATCATAAAGCTTCAAAAGAATAAAAATATTTTAGAATATTTTAAGATATTCCAAGGAATTTTCAATAGATTACAATATTTTTGAAGGATTACAAAGGATTTCAAAGATTTTAGGGTATTTTTAAAGATTCCATAGCACTTTCAAGAGTATTATAAAGTTTCACAAGATTTAAAAAGATTTCAAAATATTTTAGGGCATTTAAAAAGATTCCAGGGAATTTCGATTTTAAGGAATTGTTAAAAATTCCAAAGAATTTTCAAGAGCTCTGAAATATTTTAAGTGATTTTAAATGATTTTCAAAAGATTTGAAATAATTTAGGGTATTTGAAAAGATCCCAAGGCATTTTCAAGAGTATTATGAAGTTTCAAAAGATTTAAAATATTTTAGGGTATTTTATGAGACTTCAAGCAATTTTTCGTAGATTACAATAATTTTTAAAGATTCTAAAGGATTTGAATGATTTTAGGGTATTTTAAAAAATATCAAAGCATTTTTAATAATTATATAAAGTTTAAAGGGATTTCAAAAGATTTCAAAGGATTTGAAATATATTAGGGTATTTCACAGATTCCAAGGCATTTCCAAGAGTATCATAAAGCTTAAAAGGATTAGAAATATTTCAGAATATTTTAAGAGATTCCAAGGAATTTTAAATAAATTACAATTAGTTTGAAGGATTTCAAAGGATTTGATAGATTTTAGGGTATTTAAAAAGATGTCAGGGAACTTTGAATATATTTTAATAATTTAAAGTGATTTCTAAGGATTTGAATGATTTTAGGGTATTTTTCAAAATTTCAAAGCATTTTTAATGATTATATAAAGTGTAAAGGGATTTCAAAAGATTTCAAAGGATTTGAAACATATTAGGGTATTTTCACAGATTCTGACGCATTTTCAAGAGTGTCATAAAGCTTCAAAAGATTGAAAATATTTTATAATATTTTAAGAGATTCCAAGGAATTTTTGATAGATTACAATTATTTTAAAGGATTTCAAAGGTTTTTAAAGATTTTAGGGTATTTTTAAATATTCCAAGGCATTTTTAAGAGTATTATGAAGTTCCAAAAGATAAAAAAATATTGAAAATATTTTAGGGTATTTAAAAAGATTCCAGGGAATTTTTAATATATTTTAATAATTTAAAGTGATTCCAAAGGATTTAAAAGATTTTAGGGAATTGTTAAAAATTCCAAAGAATATTCAAGAGCTCTGAAAAATTTCAAGTGATTTTACATGATTTTCAAAAGATTTGAAATAATTTAGGGTATTTGAAAAGATTCCAAGGCATTTTCAAGAGTATTATAAAGTTTCAAAAGATTCCAAACATTTTAGGGTATTTTACTAGACTCCAAGGAATTTTTAGTAGATCAAAATCATTTTTGAAGATTCCAAAGGATTTTAATGATTTTAGGGTATTTTTAAAAATTCCAAAGCATTTTCAATAATTATATAAGGTTTGAAGCGATTTCATAAATTTTCAAAGGATTTGAAATATATTAGGGTATTTTCAAAGATTCCAAGGCATTTTCAAAAGTATCATAAAGCTTCAGAAGGTTTAAAATATTTTGGAATATTTTAAGAGATTCCAAGGAATTTCTAATAGTATAATGAAGTTTCAAAAGATTTAAGAATATTTCAATTATTTTATGGTATTTGAAAAGATTCCAGGGAATTTTTAATATATTTTAAATATTTGAAGTGATTCCAAACGATTTAAAAAATTTTAGGGAATTGTTAAAAATTCCAAAGAATTTTCAAGAGCTCTGAAAAATTTCAAGTGATTTTTAAAAGATTTGGAGTAATTTAGGGTATTTGAAAAGATTCCAAGGCATTTTCAAGATTAATAAAAAGTTTTAAAAGATTTCAAACATTTTAGGGTATTTTATGAGACTTCAAGGAATTTTTAAGGATTCCAAAGGATTTTAATGATTTTAGGGTATTTTTTAAAATTCCAAAGCATTTTTAATAATTATATAAAGTTTAAAGGGATATCAAAAGATTTCAAGGGATTCGAAATAAATTAGGGTATTTTCAGAGATTTGAGGGCATTTTCAAAACTATCATAAAGCTTCAAAAGATTGAAAATATTTTAGAATATTTTAAAAGATTCCAAGGAATTTTCGATAGATTACAATCATTTTGAAGGATTTCAAAGAATTTGAAAGATTTTAGGGTATTTTGAAAGATTCCAAGGCATTTTCAAGAGTACTAAAAAGTTATTAAAGATTTCAAAAGATTTTAAAGGAATTGAAATATATTAGGGTATTTAAAAGATTCCAAGGCATTTTCAAGAGTATTATGAAATTTCAAAAGATTGAAAAAGGTTTGAAAATATTTTAGGGTATTTTAAGAGATTCCAGGGAATTTTCAATTGGCTTTGATAACTTAGTGTGAGTTTAAAGAATTTTAAAGATTTTAAAGTACTTTTAGAAATTCCAAGGAATTTTCAAAAGCTTTATAAAGTTTCAAGTAATTTTGAAAGATTTCAATGGATTTCAAGTATTGTAGGAATTTTTAAAAAGATTTTAATACAAGAAGTGATTACAAATGATTTTAAAGGCTTTAGGGTATTTTTTTAATTTCAAGGAATTTTTAAGAGCTTTAGAATGTTACAAGGACTTTCAAAACATTTTAAAGGATTTGAAATATTTTAGGGTGTTTCAAAAGATTTGAAGACATTTTCAATTAATTTTAGTAATTAAATGGAATTTCAAAGAATTCTAAAGATTTTAGTTAATTTGCTAAATTCGAAGGAATTTTCAACAGCTTAAAAATGTTCCAATTAATTTCAAAAGGTTTCAAAGGATTAGAAATATTTTAGAGTCTTTTTAAAAATTCTGAGAATTGTAATTTTTATCAATGGAATTTTAAAGGAGTTTCAAGATTTTAGGGTATTTTCAAAGATTCCAAGGCATTTACAAGAACTGTATCAAGTTTCAAGGGATTTCCACAGATTTCAAATGATTTGAAATATGTTAGGCTATTTTAAAAGATTCGAAGGATGATTTAAAAAAATGTTATGGTATTTTTCAATCTTCCAGGGAATTTGCAAAAGCTTCAAAAAGTTTCAATGGATTTCACAAGATTTCAGGGGATTTAAAATATCTTAGGAGATTTTGAAAGATTCCAATATAATATTTTAGGGCATTTTTGAAGATTTCAATGCTTTTTTGAGAATTTTGTAAATTTGCAAGGAATTTCAAAAGATTTCAAAGGATTAGAAATATTTTAGAGTATTTTTGGAAAGTCTGAGAATTATTATTTTTATGAATGGAATTTCAAATTATTTTCAAGATTTTAGGGTATTTTTAGAGATTCCAAGGCATTTTTAAGAACTATATGAAGTTTCAAAGAATTTTAACAGATTTCAAATGTTTTGAAATATATTAGGGTATTTTAAAAGATTCGAAGGATGAGTTAAAAAGATTTCAGGGTATTTTCTAAAATTCCAGGAAATTTGCAAAACCCTTAAAAAGTTTCAATGCATTTCAAAAGATTTCAAGGGATTTCAAAGGATTTAAAATATCTTAGGGGATTTTGAAAGATTCCAATAAATTGTTAATTCATTTTAAAAACTGGAAGAGATTTTATAGGATTTGAAATATTTTAGGGCATTTTTAAAGATTTTAATGCTTTTTTAAGAATGTTGTAAATTTGCAAGAAATTTCAAAAGATTTCAAAGGATTAGAAATATTTTAGAGTATTTTTGGAAATTCTGAGAATTATTATTTTTATTTATGGAATTTCAGAATCATTTTAAAGTCGTTTTAAAAGATTCAAAGAATTTTTAATAGATTTTATTATTTGAAGGTATTTCAGAGAAATAAAAAAATTTTAAGATATTTTCAAAAATTCCAAGGTATTTTCATAAACTATGTAAAGTTTCAAGGGATTTCAAAGGACTTTAAATATTTTAGGGTATTTCAAAAGATTCCAATAAATCTTTTATTGTTTTCTGTAATTTCAAGGGTTTCAAAGGATTTGAATGATTTTAGGGTATTTTTAAAGATTTCAAGGCATTTTCAAGAACCATATAATGTTACAAAGGATTATGAAAGATTTCAGAGGATTTGAAACATTTTAGTGTATTTAAAAAAATTCCAAGAATTTTTTAACAGATTTCAATAATTTGAAAGTATTTCAAATGATTAAAAAGACTTTATTGTATTTTTCAAACTTCCAAGGAATTTTCAAGAGCTTTGAAATCTTTCAATGGATTTTAAAATATTTTATAAAATATATTTTCCTGAGAATAATATATTAAAAATTTACATACTTAAAATTATTATATTATTTCCTTTATAAAAAAGTTTATATTAAAAATATTACAAGATTAGAATTTTCGTTTTCAAAATATCAATGGTCAGGGCAATTGGAAAATAAGTCACGGAAAAATGCGAAAATTTTGAAAATGAAGTTTTGCGGACACCCTGAAGATGAAAGATAAACAATAAAGTCAATAAATATACAATTTTAATGTAAAATTAATATCAGTCTTTTAATAATAGTTGTATTTTTATTTCAAAAAATTTATTTTCGTCTGATGCCCGTTTTTTCGTGGAAATGCCCACAAATTATTTGAATTTCAGCTGCAATATGAGCACAAAATTCACTTGCATGCTAGCACTTTTAGTGTTCTGAAACAACAATGTGAAGTGAGTTGGTTTTCTAAATTAAAAATTAAAAATTAAAAATTAAAATACTGTCAGACTCAGAAGCTGGAAATAGTTTTACTCAAATTATTTATCATATTATTATAAATATAATCTAGCGCATGAGTATGTATGTAGTTTATAAAATGTTAAAAATAACTGAAAAATTCATTTGTACATATTGGGGAGCATTCAAATATTATGACAATATTTTTGTCCTTTTTACAAAAAAAAAAAATCATTTTTATTTGTTAATTCTCAAGGCTGTAAGTGAACCAATCATTTTTTTAATTAGATATTTCAACTGTACTTTTTGTACACTAGGGTGGTTAAATTTTTTTTTTTAATTAACATGCAGTGATGATTTTTTTGCGGTTTTTAAAATTCATTTGGTTCCTAATACATAAAATACTACTTTCTAGTAATAATTAGATGTTTACATCAATTGTTTAAATAATTTATCATGGTTTTTATCAATTATCTCTTAGAATAGAGTTAGAAAGTCGCAGCTTTTCCGAATTTTTCTGAAATTTTCAGCTTTTTTTTTTTTTTGACTTTTTAGTCAGTTATAAATAATAAATATTATTTTTGAAGAAAAAAGCCCTCAGTAACTACTTTAAGATAAATTAATATTTAATATGATCCACATAGAAAATATGAAGAATATTTCAAATATCTTTTTTACTTCAGAAAATTATATTCACAAAAAAGAAAGAGATTGTTTAGAAAATGATTCTCGTTTCTGTTTATTGATTATTTGTTCATAACTGAAAAGCCAAAATAAAATGAAAAATTCCAGAAAAAAATCGCAGCTTTCTAGAAATTATCTAAGAGATAGTTATTATCTAAGATAGTTCGTGGCAATCATCAATTGTTTAAACAGTTACAGAACAAAACAAACAAAAAGTTGAATATTTTAAAAAACTACAACTTTCCAACATTATTCAAAGATAATATAATAAAAAATAATAATAAATTGTTTAAATAATTATTTCTGTTAACTTTAATTCATTATTATCTCATTCTAAATGAAAAATTGATAAAAAGTCGAAAATTTCAGAAAAAGCCGCAACTATTCAAAATTACTATGTAGGAGAAGATAGTTATAAACAATAATAATTTTTCAAACAATCACATATGTTTCTTAAAATTCATTAATTTTGACATCGCTCTCAGTAAAAAGTGAAGACAAAGTTGTATATTTCAGAAAAAACCGCAACCTTCTAGCATTATTCAAAAATATTATTGAAAATAACAATGAATTATTTAAACATTTATGTTCGTTAACTTAAATTAATTATCACCTCACCCTAAGTGAAAAGTTGACAAAAAGTGAAAAATTTCAGGAAAAGCCGCCACTATCTAGCAGTAATAAATATTTATAAACTATACCAATTTATTTAAACAATTATTGTTAATTAATTGGATTAATTCTTACCTCATTCTGATTGAAAAGTGAGGAAAAAAATGGAACTTTAAAGCATTATTCCAAGAGAATATTGTTATGAATAATAATAAATTGTTTAAACAATTTTCTTTGTTCACTTGAATTAATTATTACCGCAATCTAATCGGAGAGGGGACTAAAAGTGGAAAGTTTTAGAAAAAGTCGCCACTATCTAGAATTACTATAGGAGAAGATAGTTATAAACAATAATAAATTGATTAAACAATTATATTTGTTAACTTGAATTAATTGTTAGCTCATTTGAAGTGAAAAGTTGACAAAAAGTGAAAAATTTCTGAAAAAGCCGCAATTATCTAGCATTACTATAGGAGAAGACAGGTATAAACAATAAAAATTTGTTTAAATAATTATGTTTGTTTAATTGGATTATTTTTCGCTTCGCTCGAAGTGAAAAGTGGACAAAAAGTTAAAAATTGCAGAAAACCCCGATACTGTCTAGCATTATTCGAAAAAATATTATTAAAAATAATAATAAATTGTTTAAACAATTTTTTTTGTTGACTTGAATTATTTATCTTTCCAATCTAATTAGAAAGGGGACTTAAAGTGGAAATTTTTAGAAAAAGCCGCAACTATTTAGCATCACTATAGGAGAATACAGTTATAAACAATACTAATTTGTTTAAATAATTATTCTTGTTTAATTTGATTAATTCTTACTTCACTCTAAGTCAGAAGTGGACAAAAGGGTCAAAATTGCAAAAAAAGCCGATACGTTCCAGCATTATTCAAAAAAATATTATTAAAAATAATAATAAATTGTTTAAACAATTATCTTTGTTGAATTTCATCAATTTTCTATCGATCTGAGTGAAAAGTGGACAAAAAGTTGAATATTTAAAAAAAAACTGCAACTCTAGCATTATTCAAAGATAATATTATTAAAAATAATAGTAAATTGTTTAAACAATTATGTTTGTTCACTTGAATGAATTATTATCCCAATCTAATTAGAAAGGGGACTTGAAGTGGGAAGTTTTAGAAAAAGCCGCAAATATCTAACATTACTATAGAAGAAGACAGTTATAAACAATAATAAATTGTTTAAACAATTAAATTTATTAACTAAAATTAATTATTACCTCATTTCAAGTGAAAAGTGGACAAAAAGTTGAAAATTCTAGAAAAAAACCGATACTTTCTACCATTATTCAAAGTAAATATTATTAAAAATGATAGTAAATTGTTTAAACAATTATTTTTATCAACTTGAATTAATTATTACCTCATTCTAAGTAAAAAAATGACATGAAGTGGAAATTTTCAGCAAAAGTTGCAACTATCTAGCATTACTATAGGAGAAAACAGTTATAAACAATACTAATTAGTTTCAATAATAATTTTTGTGTAACTGGATTAATTCTTACTTCACTTCAAGTGAAAAGTGAACGAAAAGTTGAAAATTTCAGAAAAAACCGATACTTTCTAGCATTATTCAAAAAAATATTATGAAAAATAATATTAAATTGTTTAAACAATTCTTTATGTTAAATTTAATTGAGTATTGCCTCCCTCTAACTGAAAAGATGAAAATAAGTTTAAAAATGTAAAAAAACGCAACTTTCTAACTTTATTTTAAGAGAAAATTGCTAAAAACAATAATAAATTGTTTAAACAATGTATGTAAACATCTTCTTATGAGTAGAAAGTAATATTTTATGTACTAGAAACAATTTGTATTTTTAAAAACCGCATAAAAGTCATAATTAACGCCAGGAACTTGCAAAATTCAATTTCTTACTTATGGGTTGTTTTTGGGACGCTATAAAACAGACTTATGGGGGCTCATTGTTAATTAATTAATTTTGAATCATCCATTTATATATCTTTGAAATCTTTCACTAAAAATTTTTAATTTTCAGGGTATTTAATTTTTATTGGATATTTTAGTTTTGAATTTTAATTAGAAAATTAAAAAAAAAAAAAAATGTTTAAATTTAAATAATTCGAAGAATATTTGAATGCTCCCTTGACTTAATAATGTTGTTGCAGGACTCTATTAATTTATTAACCTTTTTGCCTTTGCCTTCGATCGAATAGATTATCAAATACTTATACGATCACTCACGCTTTCGTTCATCAGGATGTCTAGTAAACATACAAAATTTGCACAAAAAAATATTTTACTTTTTTCAATCTGACAATCCCAAAATTCAAGTTGCACAAACTTTGCATGAATACACAGTTTCACTGATCAAATCATTCAAAACCTGTTATACGTTTTTTAATTTTGATTAATCGACAATTATTGTTAGACATCCTGCTAATCTTCATTTTCGTGACAGATAATATTTGTACATAATGTGTGCACGATTGTTTTGTGTTTTATCAACTGCACTTATCAGACATTTTTTTCAAAACACACCGCGTCGATTTGCGAAGGCGATCTAATTGTAATTATTGTAATTAATCTAATTAATCTAATTAATAACAGGGTGGCCGCAGCTCAGGGATAACTTGGATATAATATTGTTAATTCTTACTTATTTTGGAAGAGAATCAAAGGCGATATTTTTATTTCGAAATCCTGGTGAAACAGAGATCCAGACCTCTGTTTCACCGGGATATGTCTTGTATTTTAAAACCCCGGTGAAATAGGGCAATAGGCCTCTGTTTCACCGCGGCATGTATTTTTTGAAGCCATGGTGAAATAGAGATGCGGACCTCTGTTTCACCGGGTATGCGCTTTATTCTAAAACCCTGGTGAAACAGAGACATAGACCTCTGTTTCACCGAGGTATGTCTTTTATTTTTAAACCACAGAGAAACAGAGGTTTAGATCTCTGTTTCACCGGTGTCGCATGGTACATATAACGCCAGAGGACACCACTTCACTAAATATGGGCCTGTGAAATTTGTTTTTTACTAAGGCCTGGAATTTTGGCCAGGGGAGAGGAAAACTGCAGAAAAACCACCTTCCAAGTTCAGCCGGTTATTCAATCCTATTGTTGTAGGGCTCATTTTATTTATTTCAAGATTCTCTATAAATATCTTTTTGGTAAGTTTTTATTGAAAAAAAAAATATTCAGGAATAGAATGATTAATTTTATGAATAATACTTTTCTTAAATAAATTTTGTTTAATAAAAACATGCTAAAGAGATTTGTAGAAAATCTTTCAAGGAATAAAATGAGCCCTAGAACATTAAAATTAAATAAGAATTGCAAATTTTACCTAGAGAGAATGCAAAAATATAAAACTCTAACTAACTATTACTAAATAAACAATTTCAACCTGAAATAGTTTTTTTAATAAAATTTGTTTTCTGTTCTGTCTCAAAATTAGTTACAATTAACAATATGAATATTTTTTTCGATTTTATCAATCATTTTTTATAATGCTCATTTTTGAACTGGAATAATCAGGACTGCCACACAGTCACTTGTAGTCACTTTTTTTTAGATAAAGTCATTATAGTCTCTTTTTTTAAATAAAAAGTGTCTATAGTGCTTTTTCTTCAAATAAATTCCATGTGTTAACCACTATTGAATTTTGATGAATTCTTTTGAAATATTTGGGGATTTTTTTTAATATTTCAAAAAAATTTGAATACATTTCAATCATTTAAAGGGGGTTTATGGATTTTAGGGCATTTGAAAAAATTTCAAGGAATTTTCAAGAGCTTTAAAAAGTTTTAACGAAAATTTTAGAGTTTTCCATATTTTAGGATATCTTGAGGGAGTCTAAAATTTTTCAGAAGATATGGAACGATATTATAGGAGCTAAATACGATTTTAGGATATTTAGAAAAATTCTAAGGAATTTTCCAATAATTTCAAAAAATTCAGGCAATTTTACGGAATTTTCTAATAAATTTAGGTTATTTTAAAAAATTCGAAGGAATGTTTAAGAGTTTTAACCAATTTTAAGGGATTTAACAGGATTTTTAGGTATTTAAAATATCTTAAGGGTATTTTAAATATATTTCAAATATTTAAAGTGATTACAAAGGATTCTAAACATTTTAGGATTTTTTTTACATTCCAAGGAGTTTCTAAAATTTTTAAAACTAACAAGGAATTTCAAAAGATTTCAAAGGATTTGAAATATTTGAGGAAATTCAAAAATATTGCAAGTGATTTTTAGTTGATTTTAATAATTTAAAGGAATTTCAAAGAATTTGAAATATTTTAGGGTATTTTTGGAATTCCAAGGAATTTTTAAGAGTTTTAACAAATTTGAAGGGTTTTCAAATTTTTTAAAAGGATTTCAAGTATCTTAGGATATTTTAAGAATATTTAAATAATTTGAAGTGATTACAAAGGATTTTAAAGATTTCAGGGTATTTTTTTAAATTCCAAAGAATTTCTAAAATTTCAAAAACTTGCAAGGAATTTCAAAGGATTTCAAAGGATTTAAAATATTGTAGGGATTTTTGAAAATTTCCAATAAAAATTTCCAAGGAATTTACGAGAGCTCAAAAAAATTTCAAGTGTTTTCAAATGATTTTAAAGTTTTTAAAATATTTTAGGGTATTTTAAATAATTCCAAGGAATTGTCAATTTATTTCAGTAATTTAATAGGGGATCAAAATTTTTTAAGGATTTTAGGGTATTTTTTAAATTTGAAGGAATTTTTAAGATCTTTAAATAATTCGATGGGTTTCAAGAGGTTTTAAAGGATTTAAAGTGTCTTAGGGTATTTTTAATTGGTTTTAATAATTTACAATGATTACAAAGGATTTTAAAGATTTTAGGGTATTTCAAAGATTTCCAAGGAATTTACGAGAGCTTCAAAAAATTGCAAGTGTTTTCAAATGATTTTAAAGTTTTTTAAAAATATTTTAGGGTATTTTAAATAATTCGAAGGAATTGCCTATTTATTTCAGTAATTTAATAGGGGATCAACATTTTTTAAGGATTTTAGTTTTTTTTTTTTTAATTTTATGGAATTTTTGAGAGCTTTAAATAATTCGATGGATTTTAAAGAGCTTTTAACGGATTAAAAATTTCTTAGGGTATTTTAAATAGATTTTAGTAATTTAAAGTGATTACAAAAGTTTTGAAAGATTTTAGCTTATTTTCCATAAATTTACAATTAAAAATTATTATATTAAATTACTTTGTAATTATTTTCAAAAATTTTTTGCAATTCATTTGAATTTATTTAAAATTTACCCTGAAATTCTTATTAATTTGTCCTGAATTTTCTACTTGAATTATTCTAATTTGATGAAATTTAAGGAATTTTGTCATATTTTTGAATTTTCTTAAAGTCACTTGATTTTTCTTTTAAATTCACCTAAAATTTTAATTAATTTCATCAAATTCTTATAATTTCCCTCAAATTTCTCTAAATTCATTAAAATTTATCGGAAAATTTTAGTTTATTTTGCTGAAATTTATAATGAAAAATTATTATAAAATTACTTATGAATTATTTTCAAATATTTTTTGCAATTTATTTGGAATCCACCCTGAATTTTTATTAATTTGACTTGAATTTTCTAAAATTCCTGGGAATTCTCTTGAAATTTTTCAGATTCACATGAATTCTTCTAAATTGACCAAATTCAAGGGATTTTTCATATTTTTGAATTTTCTTAAGGTGACATAATTTTTTTTAAATTTTTACTAATTTTATCTAATTCTTCTCATTTCCCCTATATTTCTCTAAATTAATTCCAATTTAACGGAAATCACTGCAATTTTTAATTTTTTCCAATTCATTTCGATTATTTTTCAATTTTCTTTCTTTCAATTCTGTTGGTCACTTTTTCGTTTAAAAATAGGTAACTTTTTCACTTTTTAGGGGAAGTAAGGGAAGGGTAGTAGTGGATGGGACGTAGGTCTAGTAGTGTGAATAAAAAAGTTGGGGATAGGGGAAGTGAGGGGAAGGTAAGTCGAGGAAGTGATGGAAAGAGAAGGAAATTTAGAGGATTGAAGTAGGGATTGGAAAGGAAGGACAAGTGGAGGATGGGAAGATGAGTAAAGATTGGATGGGTGAGCAGTGGAGGGGAAGTAGTGGAATTCTGGAGAGGAGAATTAGGGGACGTAGAAGTACGGAAAGGGTAAGGAAGTGAAATGAGAAGCAAAGGATGGGATAGTAGGGGAATGGATAGTAGGGGAGGGGATTTCGGGGTAGTAGTATGAATAAGGAAATGGGGGGTAGGGAAAATTAGGGGAGGAGAAGTAGAGAAAGTGATGGAAAGTGAAGGAAAAAGTGGAGTGGAATAGGGAATGGGAATTAAGGGGAAGTAGGGGAACTGTCTGGAGGAGAAATAGAGGAGGGAGAAGTACGGAAAGGGTGAGGAAGTGAAATGGGAAATAAGGGATGGGATTTGACTAAGTTTGTCTACTAAAAAAATCTGTGGCAGTCCTGAGAATAATAATTAAAAAATGTATAAATTAATTTTTTTTTGATTCTCTTATAAATGATTCCATATTAAAAAAGTTGCAAGGTTAGAATTATGGTCTTCAAGTATCAATGGTCAGGGAAAATGAAAAAAGAGTCAGGGGAAAAGGAGGGAATTTTGAAAATGAAGTTTTGCGGCCACCCTGCAAAATTAATCTTATTAATAATTAATTAATCATTAATAATCGTGTAACGAGAATTAAAGGAGGTGTGAACGAAAATGTGCGTGCGATCGAGAAAACTTCTGCCGAGATTGAAAAATGTGTGTTGATGTGTTTTAAGTCCCTCTTTGTCCACAGAACATCACTGAGCAGGTCCTGGTGAAAGAGGCCTACTGGGTCACAGAGACAAGAGAGGTTGGCAGCAAAAAAAAACAAAGAAAAAGCGAAATTGTTTCGATGCATATAGAAACCCTTGCTCCCTTAATTTTCAAAACTTATTCAGACGACAATTCCTATTTTATAAATAAATATATGTGAAAACATGGGAATAACAAGTGGTTAAAGGCGATATGTAGTTGGCCCCTCAATCCCATTCTTTTATTGGTAATTAGGTGCCAACGTCAAATGGTATTTATCCAGTTGTCATTCTCATCTCTTTATATAAATTACAAAGAGACCAATGTTATCTGAACAAGTTTTTTTATTAAAATTTATAGGTCCAAGTTCGTCTCTGGTATCTTATTTTGATCTCAGAACATTAGCATTATATTTTAGTGTTCTTATTATTATTGATTAGGTAGGTTTAAGTAATTAATAGTCACCCTGAGTAGTATAGCTGTACGGCTACGAGGCCACTTACCGACCGAGCAAGTTTCTGTTCTATCCTAAGTTACCGACAGCAGGTAATTACCATCGGTCGATAAGTGGCATCGTAGCCGTATCGCTATACTACTACCCTGTGTACCCTATCGACGATGTAGAAAAGGTGATCCGACTTTTGAATTGCGATCAACGAAATCCTCGTAATGTAATTCGTTATTAACCCTAGAGATATTAAATCGCAAAAAGTTAATTGAATTTTGAAAATAGTAGATTCAGTTGAAAATTAGAAATTAAAGACTTTAAGTCTTAATCCCAAATTAGTACTGATAATATAGATAGTATTGTTACTTTGATATTGAGAAAGTAGAAAAGGTTTTATTGTTCTTATTTACACTATTAATATTATTAATTATTAGTATTATCGCTACCACTATTATTTATTAATTCTAGACATGTGTGGATTATTATTAGAAAATTTGTTAAGAATTTGCAAATATCAGAGGAGGCTTTCAATTAGAGCAGTTTTTGGCTACTAGTCACTTGCTTACATTTTTTTTTTCAAATTTGATATAAAATAATATATTTTAGTAAAGATAAGCAGCTTCATGATATTCGCAAGGCCTGTTGTTAACTCCTATAGCACTTTTGGGGAAGGTAGATTATTACATTAATGCTTCTTGGTAATGAGATTTGAAATTCGACGATTGTCTGAACTTTCGTCGCTTGCTTTTCAAAATCTTGTCGATTCTGGTTTTAATAAAGTAATTCTCTTTTGCAGACGAGAATAGCGAACCTTCTTGGTGTCGCTGGGACTGACGTACCGATAACGGAGATTCAGAGATTTATGATGCCTCATACGGTAAAATATCATTTGTCAACAAAATTTTATCTACTCTCTAAATTTGAATCCGTCAAAAGTTACTGATTCAAAGTCAATTTTGACTGATTCAAATTATACGGATTCGACGACTGATAAATCAATCAAAAGTGATTTTTCAAATGACTTTATGATGAAATCAGTCATTTTAAATTATCCAATCTGTTGAATTTGCAACTAAAAAATGTTAATTTTTAACCAAAAAAGAATATTTAACAAAATAGTTAAATTTTTAACTAATGAAACCAAATTTTCTGCCAAAGAGATGAATTTTTAACTTAAGGCCATGTGACGAGTGGGTCACGTGACCGGCTTCCTACCTTACCGATACTTTTTTTATTTGTCAACTTATTTTCACACGAATAGCCACTTCGAGTTGAAAATTTGGGATAATAAATAAGAAGCATTAAAAAACGCGGCTCTGGTCCTAAATTTTTATAATTATGAAAAAAGTTTTTTTTGTAAATAATTTGTTTTTGCTTTTTTCATAATTATAAAAATCTAGAATCAGAGCCGCGTTTCTTAGAGCTTCTTATTTATTATCCTAAATTTACAACTCGATGTGACTAATCGTGTGAAAGTAAGTTTACAAATAAAAAAAAAGTGTCGGTAAGGTAGGAAGCCGGTCACGTGACCCACTCGTCACATGGTCTTAAGTTAAAAATTCATCTCTTTGGTTGAAAATTGGTTTCTTTAGTTAAAAATTTAACTATTTTGTTGAAAATTAGTTTTTTTTTGTTGTTGAAAATTTCTGTATTTTATTGAAAATTCATCCCTTTTAGTAGAAAATTAATATTTTTGGTTGAAAAATCCTCCTTTCTTGGTTAAAGATTCATCTACTTAGTACTCGTTCGAAAGTTAAACTACTTAGTTAAAAATTTTGTTTGTTTGTTTGAGATTCATTAAATGATCAACAAACAAAAAATACATTTTTAACTAAGTGATTAAACTTTCAACCATTATTTAAATGTTTAAAAAGTAAAATTAATTTTTTACCAGAAAAGATGGATTTTTAACAAAATACAAAAATTTTCAACCAAAACCGAAATAGTTCAATTTTCAGTTATGAAAAATAATTCTCACCGAAAAAAGATGAATTTTTACAAAATAGTTGAATTTTCAAGACAAAAAGACGAATGTTCTACAAAACAATTTGATTTTCCAAAAAAGATGAATTGTCAATGAAAACTGTAATTTTCAACTAAAAACTATCAATTTTCAACCAAAAGTAGAATAATTAAATGTTTAGTTAAAAAAATTGATTTAAGATATAACTAGTTTTAAACAAAGTAGTTTAATCTTCAACAATGTAGTTGAATCTTCAATCAAAAAAAGATTATTTCTAATTGCAAAATGTAATAGTTGAATTTTAAAATTAAAAAATATGGATTTTCAACAAAAAAAAACGAATTTTCAACAGAATAGTTAACTTTTAAACTTAAAAGATTGATTTTTCTACCAAAGAGATAAATTTTCAACTGAAGTGATGAATCATAAACCAAAAAAATAAATTTTGTGAACCAAAATAGACAATTTTTCAACCAGGAAGATTTATTTTCTAATAAACCACAAATTATCAACAAAATACAACAATTTTAAACCAGAAAGTTCAATTTTTAATTGAAATACATTGATTAAAAAAAAAGTTAAATTTTCAATTAAAAAGGCCAATTTTCAACCAAAAAGATGAATTTTAATCTGAAATTATGAATCCTAAACAAAACAAAATTTTTTTTTTTAATAGAGCAGTTCAACTTTCAACCGAAAAATTGAATTGTAAAAAAAATATTTTTTTACGCCAAGAAGGTTAATTTTTTACCAAAATAGACGAATTTCCAACAAAATAGATTAATTTTCAACCAACTAGTTGAGTTTGTAACTTAAAAAATGAAATACCCTTATTTCCAGTTAAAAAAATTATTTTTCAACAAATAAAATTATTTTTCAACAAGTCAAATTATTTAAAAAAAAAAGAATTATCGACCAGAAATGTAATAGCTGATTCTCCATCCAAAAAATATTTTTATTTTGAATAAAAAACAGATGATATTTCAACTGAAAGAGATTTAAATTTCAAATAATAAAAATTTTCATTCAACCAAAAAAGACGAATTTTCAAAGCAGATGTATTTTCTACGCATGAAGTCGAATTTTCAACAAAATACATAAAATTACCATTAAGTAGTGGAATTTTTAACTAAAAAAGATCAATTTTCTACGAAAAATAGAGTAAACAAATTTTCAGTTAACAGAATAAATTTTAAACAACAAAAATAAATGTTAAACATCAAAAATAAATTTTGAAAAAAATAATTCAATTCTCAAGACAAGAGTTTCAACTAAGTAGTTCAACTTTCAAACCAAAATTCATGAAATTTCAAATAAATAATGGAATTTTCAACTAAATAATTGAATTTTCAACTAAAAAAAAATAATTTTTAATCTAACATAGAATAGGTAAATTTCCAATTAACAAAATTAATTTTTTAACAGAATAACAACAAATTTTCAAGAAACTAATTAAATTTTCAATAATAGATATAAATTTTTAACTAAAATGTTGAATCCTTAACCAAAACAAATGAATTCTTAAGAAAGTAGTTCAACTTTCGACTAAGTAGTTGATGTTTCAACAAAAAAATGTTTTAAGTTTAAATAAAAAAAAACATTGGAATTTAACTAAAAAATACTAAATTTCAACGAAATAGTTGAATCCACAACTAAACAGTTGTTTTTGTAACTAAAAAACTTCGCTTTTCAACAAAAAATTGAATAGTTTGTATTTTAATTAAAATTATTATCTTTAAATATGTACAAAAAAATGAATTTCAAACAAAATGATTACATTTTAAATCAAATGATAAAATGTTTTACCAAAAAGATTAATTTTCTAACAAAAATTAATTTTAAACAAAATACATTTTTTTGAAGTAAAAAATATAAATTTTTAATTAAAAATGGAATAGGTCAATTTTCATTTTTAACAAGGTAGCTTAAATTTTAATCAAGTAGCCAAATTTTTAAACAAAACATATAAATTCTCAAGAAAGAAATATTTAGTTATCATTTTAGTTGAAAAATTATCCTTTTTGGTGAAAATTGAACTATTTTGTTAAAAATTCGTCTTTTTAAGTTGAATACGACTGTTTTTTATTTTAAATTAAAATCTCTTTGATTGAAATATCAACTTTTGTTGAATTCAAAATTTAATTCTCTTTTAGTTGAAATATCAACTGCTGTTTATCTAAAATTAAAATCTTTTTAGTTTAAAACATAAACTATTACATTTTTTGTTAAAAATTCATATTTTTTATAAAAAATTTAACTACTTGGACGAAAGTTTGAGTACTTTGTTAAAAATTCATTTATTTGGTTGAAGATTCATCATTTTAGTGTAAAATTTGCCTTTATTGGTAAAAAATAAATTTTATGGATAGAAAATGTATCTTTTTTGTTAAATTCAAATGCTTTTCATTTAAAATTAAAATCATTGTGTTAGCAATATCAACTATTAAATTTTTTGTTGAGCATTCATATTTTTTTTGTAAACATATTACTACTTGGTTGAAAATTCAAGTATTTTGTTGAAAATTTGTTTTATTTGGTTGAAAATTATTATTTTTTCAATTAAAAATTTAACAATGACATTTTTAGTTAAAAATTGATCTTTTTGATTTGCATATTCAACTACTTGGTTGAAAATTCATTTATTTGGTTGAAATTAATCTTTTTGGCAGAAAATTAATTTTCTTGACGGAAATTTTTTTTTTTTTAATTCAACTACTTCATTAAGAGTTGAACTGCTTCGTTAAAAATTTATTGTTTTGGTTAGGGACTCTTTATATTAGTTAAAATTATCTTTTTGATTCCAAATTTAACTAATTTGTTGAATTTTTTTCTTTATTAATAAAAATTAATCTTTTTAGTTGAAAATTCATTTATTTTGTTGAAAATGTGTGTTTTTTCGTAGAAAGTTAATCTCCTTGTTGGAAAATTTATTTTTTTGGTTAAAAATTAAACTACCTGGTTGAAAGTTGAACTGCTGTACTAAAAAAAATTTCTTTTGGTTAGTGCATTATTATTGTAGTTGAATAATTTTTGTTGTTGAAAAGTTGACTCTTTTTGTCAAAAATTATTTTTTTCATTGAAAATTAATTTCCACTACTTGGTTAAAGTTGTTCATTTTGTTCGAGAATTTTTTAAAATATGATTTTAATTTCGAATATTATCATTTTTTTCTCAGCTGGGCGTGAATGGCTATGCCTTCATTGTAACCAATAATGGTTACATTCTCACCCATCCGGACCTACGACCAGTGGTGAGTGAAATCAAAAAATAATTTATATTTCTGTAAAATTGTATGAAAACATTTTTTTTTAATATTTATTTTTTACAGTTTCTGGGTATACTAAAACCGGCATATAATAGCGTGGATATGGTTGAGGTCGAGTTGATGGATCAAGACAGAGGTCCGCGTGAATTTGATGAAGCTTTAATCGCGGTAATTAATTAATCATTGTAAATTTAAAAAATGTGTTTCTGAGCCACTTTTTTAAGTTGAAAAATATGACAAATTAATTTTTATTGTCAGCTTCGAGATGACGTGATTAATCAGACAAGCGGTAGCGTGACACTTCACACGAGATACCATTATGATGATATGGTGAGTACTAAGAATAATTATATTTTAATTAGTGGATCGAAAAAAAATTTTACAATTGAAAATCATCCGCTCGATTAAGGTCATGTATCGCTTATCCGATTCCTACTTTACCGACATTTTTTATACGAGCGAGTAAGCGAGAGAGAGAGAGAGAGAGAGAGCAGCCGCATTTTCTTCTACTTAATTTTACTCAATCTTACTTTACAGTTTCAATTTTTTCCCCCTTATTCTTCTATGTGACTTCCATTTCCTTGTTCTCCTTTCTTTCCTACTTATGCATTTTATTCTCTCTCCTCAACACTCCCTCATTCTTCTTTCTTATCTCCTTTGGCATTTTCTACCTCCATCATCCATTATTTCCCCAGTCCCTCCTCTCCTAAAATTTTCTTAACATTCTCTTGCCATCCTTTCGTCCTCTCCTTTCCTCTCATACAACCATCCCATACATACTCCCATGTCTCCTCTACCCATTCACATACTCTGCATTTTTTCTTGACATCTTTCTCCCTCATTCTTCTTCCTCATCTCCTTTGGCTTTTTCTACCTCCATCCATTATTTCCCCAATTACTCCTCTCCTAAAATTTTCTTAACATTCTCTTGCCATCCTCCCGTCTCCTCCTTTCCTCTCTTACAACCATCCCATACATACTCCCATGTCTCCTCTACCCATTCATATACTCTGCATTTTTTCTTCTCATCTTTCTCCCAATACATTGATTCTTTAACTTCATTCCCCAGTCTCCATCTAGCTGTTCTTTTCCATCTCTTTTCCCCCATCCTCTTTACAGATATTTTGGCAATCCTCTTTATATCACCTTATACCATTCGTTGTATCTTGATTCCCCTATCTCCCATCCAATGCCTGCTTTCTCTCTATATATTTTTCAATTATTCATAATCTATATCTTGTCCTTCTATCCCTCGATCTTTAAAAAACTCTTTTCTTCTTCCCATTGCGTTATCTGCATGTCCCTTTTTCTTCTTTCTTCCACCTCTTTGTAAAACTTAATCGTTATCTCCTTTCCTTTTTCCACTCTTAGTTTCACTACGAATGTCCATCCCCCTTTTCCCTCTTCTTCTTAATTTGTCCTTTTGAGTCTCTTCTCTTACCACATAACCTGAAGTTTTTCAGTCTACCCTTGCATCTGCTTCCTCTGCTTCCAGCCCAATCCTTTTAAACCCTTTTTTCTCCTATTCTCCATATCTGTTTTATTACCCCCGCCACTTTCCTAATACTTTTCCTAATATGCGTCCCATATTTTCCATTCCCTTGTACGATGAAACAGAGGTCTGAAATTGAAATCTAAAATTAATATATTAAACTAAAGCGGGCTTAGAGGAGAAGCATGCCTTAGACCTCTAGCCAAACAACAAAATCTGATTTATTCTCTCGCTCCAAGCTTACTTTTTGTCTTTGAAACAATCTCTGCTACTCTTGTCCTCTGCATCTCATTCTCACTTTGCCATTTTTCCACATCCATTCTTTTATTCTTTCTCATTCGTCTCTCTAGCCCCTTCCAACTCCATCATCCACTCCTCACCCATTCCATCCTCCCCTAGAATCTTTACCACATTTTTTGTCCAGCTTCCTTTATCTTCCATTCCTCTCCTATATCCTTCCCATACATGCTCCCATGTTTCCTCCTCCCATTCACATATTCTGCACTTTCTATTATCTTCCTTTTCCCAATATATCTCCTCCCTTACCTTCCTTTATCTTCCATTCCTCTCCTACATCCTTCCCATACATGCTCCCATGTTTCCTCCTCCCATGTTTCCTCCTCCCATTCACATATTCTGCACTTTCTGTTATCTTCCTTTTCCCAATATATCTCCTCCCTTACCTCGTTTCTCAATCTAAATCTTGCTATTCTGGTCCATCTTATCTCTCCCCATCCTTTTTCTGAATACTTTGGTACTCCTTTCTTTTTTATCATCTTATACCATTTATTTCATTTTGATTCCTCAATCATTCTCCATCTTTCCATTAATTGTCTTTCCCTGTCCCTTCTCTCCAATTCCTCATTGCTTACTCCATTCCCCTCACCTATATCTCTGGCACTGAAAAATTCCCTCCTTTCTTCTTCCCATCTTGTCAGTTCTACCTTACTCTCTCTCTCTCTCTCTCTCTTCTGCTATCGCATTCAAACACTTTTTCCATAACTCCCCTCCCTTAACCTTGTCTCAAATTGTCATGCCCTCTTACCCGCTCTAGTACTTAATTTAACCCTCTGTGCTTCTTCTCTCACCATATATCCAGGCATCCTCCAGTCTACTCCTAGCGTCCACTTTATATACCTTCCTTTTATACTCTCAATCTCTTTCCTTTTCTTCCACCGCCATATCTCCGCTCCATAATCTAATACAGGCCATACCAACGTATAAAATAATCACATTCTCCTTCTCCAATCTTTCTTGAACCTTCTTTTTCCTATTCATTATATCTGTTTCATTATCTCTGTCGCTTTTTTATCCTTTCTCTTATATGAGCTCTATGATCTCCATTCATTTGCAAGGTATATCCCAAATACTTAAACTCCTTTACTTCTTCTAACTTTACTCCCTTACATCTCCTAGTCCATTCTTTCTTTCTTCCTCCTCATTTTCTAAACCTCATTATCTTTGTCTTTTCTACTTTTAAATTCAAATTTTTCCCATCTATGTATTTCTTCAATCCTATAATTAAGCCCGTCATCTCTTCTTCATCCTCTGCCATCAACACTATATCGTCCGCGTATGCCAGTGTATATAACTTTTCCTCTCCCATCCTAACTTCTCCCCATCCCTTTCTCTTCATTTCTTCTTCTAAATCTGAGATTGATATATTAAATAAAAGTGGGCTCAGAGGACATCCTTGCCTTACTCCTCTCACTAACCAAAAACTACTTGGCCTGCTATCTTTACCCCTCTTTTTATCTCTCCTTAAATTTCCGATACTCTATTAAGCCCTCTATTATTCATTTTTTCCATCTCGACTAGGTCCACGGAGTCAAATGTAGCTTTTAAGTCTACGAATATTGCTATCATTTCCCCTTTCCCTCTTTTAATCCTTTTATTGATCAGGTAATTCAGAACATATATATTGTCCATCACCCCCATCCCTTTTTAACCCTATCTGATTCGGTGGTTCTATCTTTTTTTCTCAACTTCTTTCTTCAATTTCTCCGACAAAACCGTTATATATACTTTATACAATGTTGGCATCAGCGACACATCCCTATAATCTTGAACATCCTCCCCTTTGCTTTTCTTCACTATGGGTACTTCTACGCCTTCATTCCATAACTCTGGCCATCGCTCTACTCTTCATCCTCTATTACGCATTATCCATGCCCATTCCTTAAGTTCCGTTCCCCTATATTTCCAGACTTCATTTGGAATCCCATCTATACCAGATGCCTTTCTATCTTTCATTATTCCTGATACCTTGACTATTTATTCCCTTGTTATGACCTCTTCCTCATCTCTTTCTCTACCATATTTTCCTCCTTTTCTAACTTTTCTCTCTACCCCTCCTAGCAAATCCATAAAATATTTGTTCCATTCTACTATTTCAATATCCTGGTTTACTATTTTTCTTCTTTTTCTCTCTCTATTTACTACTTTATAAACCTCTTTTTCCGTCCTAGCCTTCTCCGCCTCTTCCTCAAACCTTTTATTATCTTCTTTCTTTTGATCACACTACTCAGTGCACTCCTTTTTTCTCCTATATTCTTCTCCACTACTTTATTCTTTTCTCCATTTTCTTCATTCCTCTCTGACCTCCTTCTTTTTCTCTTCACATTCCTCATTCCATCCATTTCTATCCCCTCCTTTACTAACTTCTTTTTTTCTTGTGATTTCTAATCCTCTTTTTATTTCTCCTATCACTATTCCCATCTCCTCGTCCACATTTCCCTCTCCCATTTTAATATTTCTAACCTTTTCTTTGAACTTTAAACCTTCTCTTATACCTCTTTTCTCCATAGTTTTATCTCTCTTTTCTATCCAATGAGTCAAATTATCTTTTTTTCCTCTAGTTCTTTCTTTAACTATCCCTTCTTTTCTATATTTGACCAACTTTTCCCTCCCTATACACTTTTGCACATTGATAAGCCTTCCTTAGTATCTTATTTATTTTACAAATTTCCTTGGTCTGAAGATTAATGATGAAACTTTTTTTTTTAGCAAAGGGTTGGCCGTGTGAAAAGAAAATATCATTACATGGGTATAGAAAATACAACATTCACTGTCGTGGTCAGTTTACCCGAGTATGATCAAAATGGGAATCGTAGGGTTCACGCTGCCGTGGAAACCAAAAGGTTACTGTCTCAAGGTACGTATGAGGGTACGTCTATTTCTAAAATTAAAAAAAAAATAATGTATAAAAAAATTTATAATTATTGTTTAAAATGCAATATATTTTTTTTGCAGGGACAAACGTGCTCGCTTATTTCTCGGGAAATCATTGGCGGGTACATCCCGATTGGATTTATTGCAAGTGAGTTGATTTTTTGAAACAGTTTTGTCCGAGGGGGAAACAACTCTAGCAATCCGCTGGATTCTAGGCAATACTCTTGTAATCCGAGGTAATCCATTTGTAATCCTACGCAATCCACTTGTGATCCTAGAAAATCAGCTTGTAATTCTCAGTAATCCACTTCTTTTCTGGAGTAATACAAGTAATCCATATCTACTCGAGAGTAATCCACTTTTAATCCTGATAATCCACATGTAATAATAGGCAATCCACTTTTAATCTAAGGTAGTCAACTTATAATCTGGAGTGATACAAGTAATCCAATAGAATTCTAGACAATCCACTTGTAATCCTGGATAATCCACTTGTAATTCTAGATAAATTAGGTTTAATATGGGGCAATCCAGGTAATTAAGTGTAATACTAGGAAATCCATTTGTACCCCTAGGTAATTCCTTTGTAATTCTAGGTAATTCCTTGGTAATCATAGGAACCGGAATAATCCACTTGCAATACAGTGTTTTCCGGACAATTCCCTTTTAATCCTGGGTAATCCACCAGTATGCTTAGGTAATCCACTTGTAATCATAGGTGATACACTTGTAATCCTAGCTAATTTCTGTTGTAATTAGCAGTAATCGAATTGTAATCCACTTATAACCCAGGGTTATCCAGTTGTGATCCTAGATAATAATCGATTTGCAATCAAGGGCAATCCACTTGTAATCTAGAGTAATACAAGTTATACAATATAATCCTATGCAATCCACTTGTATTCCTAGGTAATTCACTTGTTATCCTAGATAATTCACTTGTTATCCTAGGCAATCCACTTGTAATTCGACGTAATCCATTTGTAATTTTAGGTTATCCACTTGTATTTATAGTAAATCAACTTGAAATCCTAGGCAATCCACTCGTAATTCTAAGTAATCCCTTTGTAATCCAAGAGAATAGACTTATAATTTGGAGAAATCCACTTAGAATCGAGTGTACTCTTAGGTAATACACTTGTAATCCTGGAAAATTTACTTGTATTTTAGGTAATCCATTGGTTATCACAGGCAATCCACTTATAATCCTAGTTAATCCAAATTTATTCTGAAGTAATACAAGTAATCAAATTAAATTTTAGTGAATCCAGTTGTAATCCTAGCTAATTCACTTGTAATATGAAGGAATCTAAGTAATTTAGTGAAATACTAGGCAATTCATTCGCAATTTTGAGAAATCCCTTCGTAATCCTAGAGAATAGACTTATAATTTGGAGAAATCCACTTAGAATCAAGTGTACTCTTAGGCAATACACTTGTACTCCTGGACAATTTTCTTGTATTTTAGTTTATCCACTTTTACTTATAGTTAATCCACTTGTAATCCTAGGCAATCCAAATTTATTCTGGAGTAATACAAGTAATAAAATTTAATCCTTGTAAATCCACTTGTAATCCTAGCTAATTCACTTGTAATCTGGAGGAATCTGAGTAATTTAGTGAAATACTAGGCAATCCACTTGTAATTCTAAGTAATCCCTTTGTAATCCAAGAGAATAGACTTATAATTTGGAGAAATCCACTTAGAATCGAGTGTAC